>VYZT01009991.1:10674-52436 GCA_013400735.1 Pomatostomus ruficeps
TCCAGGGCAGGCTGCTGGCTTCAGCAGGGACTCCGCCCTCTCCAGCCATGGGCACCTCACATCCCAGCAGCCCCAGAAGCAGGGAGACGCCAGGGCTTTCTCCCTTCTGTGCCGGTAAGAGCACACCCTGCTCCACCCGGCTCTGACTGCGCCCACAGCTGTGGGGAGGAGAGCTGAGCTCCCTGCCAGGAGAGAGCATTCAAACCCTCTCCATACGTAAAGGATGGAAACAAAGAGAGGATAAGCCATTTATTTAGAGCCTGAAGACCTTCAAAGAACCTCTTTGGCCTTTTAGCTTCCAGCAAGGGTTAGGGCACCCTCTTGCACAAGAGTGGAGAGGAATAAACCGGCACTCCTAACCAGAAGCGCTGATGTGCAGGGACAGGCAGCACAGGCAGCCCAAGCCCTGCAGCCACCGCCTCCTCAAGGCCTCAGCGCTCTCCCTGCCTGTCCTGGAGCTGCATCCATGTCACCAAGAGTGTGGCAGGTCCCACCAGCTGCCTGATGAGGAATCCTGAGTGAGATCTCGGGGGATCTGCGTCACCCGTGCGCTGATTTAGGTAAATGAGGACAATCAGTTTGCAAAGAACAAAGGTGTGTTTGCAGTAGAAACACCAACATTTGAAGAACCAGCTCGACGTAAGAAACAGCCCTCGTGTCAAAATTGGAGTCAGAACAAATAAATCTGCACCAGGGTAACATTTTGAACCACACCCCCAATTTTAGTCTATTCTATGTGTTCTATGGATAGGCATTTTATGTGATTTGGGTACAACTGCACTGGTACATTAAAGTTTATTGGCCTTGAAAACAATGGCTGCATCACTTCTGATAGAAGACTTGGTGTTACAATGTCAGTGCATATTTTATTTGATCTCAGTCTTAAATAAATCTCAGACCTTTGGACTCCATACTGGGTTGGACTTTAGCCTTTTCCTGTAATTATTTGGTGTCTTGTTAACATTTACGAGCACATCTGCTTAAATAAACTTACTTGATGTGCATTTGTTTTGGCTGTAGCCTTCTTCATAGGATGGATGTGCTTTTCTCTTTGTCTTTTAAAAGAAATCAAAATAAAACTGAACAATAGAACTGCAAGGGGAATACATTTAAATATTGTGTTCATTTCATTTAACAACAATACAATACAGTTGAAATCAAATAGATCTGACAACATTATTTATGAGGATTTAATATTTATGTGCTAAGTGTAGAACATTTGGGTAATTACAACTGTAAAGCATTGCTTTGTTTGCCAGTTGCCTTGACTGATTGACATTGGAGCACCACAGGCACAATGTTTTTGTAGAAATGGACTGTAAAAAAGGCTGGGGTTTTAAATATTTTTAAAACCACAGTTCTATGTTTTTTATTCACCTTCTGAATACTTTCAGAGGAATAGAATATTTTCATATTTTTTCCCTGTTTGCATGAAAATATCTCACTCATTTGTTTCTCTCTCTGCACGGTCACAGCCCAAGGAGAAGTGGCATGGGAAGGAGGAGACCTGGCCAGCCCTTCCCAGCCACCTGCCCAGGGGTCTGTGAAGGGAGAACGCACTTCAATCTCCTGCTGCCCTCGTCCTCCTCCCCTAGATCTCCTGCAGCCAAGGGGTCCCACACACCTTCCTCCCCCAAAAAACTGCTTCAAGTGTTTCTTAAACTGTGCAGGTTGTGTGCTCTCTGTACCTCTTTAAAACACCTGATTGGATCTTGCAAATTTACAAACATCCTTTGGATCTGTTGGTACCTTTGGACAGGTATGAAAAGCGATGTGTGAGAATTCAGAGCTGCCTGCCAACCTCTGCCTCGAGTGTCCTGCCTGCAGAGAGATGCTGGCCTTGTCACACCCAGTGCAGCCCCAGGAAGGGGGAAAGACAAGTGAGAGTGGAGGAAGATGGGAATAATGTTAAGAGATTTGTGTTTCTCTGTTCTTCCTATACAAAGTATTCCTCATAAGGATTTAAACCTCAGGTGCCGAAAATAAAATAAATGCAGAAACAGAAAGAACTGGACTAAATTACGTCTTGTCTTTCTGTATCACCTTTTTCCATGCGATGTTTAATAGAACTTGGAGCACAGAGAGATGTATTTGTTGACCACTAGAATGCGGCAGCTTCCAAATAAACAGCATCTTCATACAGCAACATTCAGCATGAGTTAGACCCAATTAAAGACATGAAACAAAGAAATCGTTTCTGAGAGTTGCAGGGAGGGTTCAAAACGGTCTCATTCATCTTTTCCTGTTTCAGCCCCAGTAGCTGCCCCTACACAACCTGCTAGAACTGCTCGAGGCGTGCAGGTGCTGGTGGCCCCTGCCCTGCTCTGCCCAGCCATCCCCTGCTCCCAGGGCCAAGCCAAATTCCACCGGGCACAGGGGCACCGGGACATTGGGGAAATGCTTTCCGTGGTTTTGCTGAGCTCTCACCCAGACATTCACCCGCCCCAAGACCAGAGCTCTGGAGTCGGCCAAGACAGAGCAGCCAGCTCAAAACAGGACAGCCCTGCTTGGGGGGCAATTCTGACCCTCAGTGACGCGCAGCCCGAGCAGCACAGTTCTGAAGAACCACCAGGTCAGTTAGTAACTACCCTGCACCAAAACCAGAGGCTGTTGTGAGTGCTTGACTTGAGGTTTTTTCCATTCTTCCTGGTTAGTAAAGTTTTTTCCCCAAAGCACAGATATAAACTTACACTGAGCCAGCACATATTCTAGAATGTGCCTTGGGCAAAATGTTATCATTCCAACATCCACTGCAGCAGTTTGTTGAGCACACAGCACCTCCAGAGCCCAGGGAACTGTGTGGCCCGTGGGTAGAGAAGGCGGCCTTGCATTCACCAGCCACAGTTTGCTCAGAGCAGGGGACCCAGAACAAGCTCGTGCCAGCCACTACAGAGCACGAATGTCACCTTCCCTGGACCTCCTGCTGACAAGAAGGCAGCGTCTCTGGGCAAGCCCTGGACAAGGGGTGATGGCACCAGGGCTGCACCCTCTCTGAATCTGCTCCCGGCAACAACACTCTGGTGCATATTTGGGGATGCTGAGGATAATTCCTGCCCAGCTGAGTAACTTTTCAGGACACACAGAAAAGGAAGGAATATTTCAGTGCTCAAAACCCTATTGCCACCCTTCCACATTACTCTCTTCATCTCTCGCTTCCCAGAAAAATAATACAACCATCCTCTCTCCCTTCCACTATGTACTTCATCCCTCAAGATAAACTGCCTCCAACTTGTTACTTTTCCAAAAGTCACTGTTCTCCACCGGGTATTGTGCTGGCAGAGCTACACATAATTATTCCCTGTATTACCTTCAAAGCATCAGGAACTAAATGAAAATTTTTTTCTTAATCGAGTTAAGTCAAGCGCTAAACCTGCACCGTGGGAGAAATGCTACAATCCTCAAACCTTTCTTTTCTCGCTTGGCTCCATCTACTGCTGCTGCCGCAGATTGCACACGGCTGAGGCACCGGCACTGCTCTGCTTGCCACCACGAATCGTTTCAAGGCTGATTCTTCAAGAGATTAGGAAAAAATCTGCTATGAAGGAAAAGACAAGTGCTTGTGTGTGTTTACCCCGCGGGGTTTTTACATCAGAAGTGTGAAGTAGGATAATCCAGTGGAAAGTGAGCTGCTTCTCGCTGAAAAGCATTTTGGAGCCAGTTTAATAACCCACTATGAGACCACACATCAAAATTGTATTTATTTAGGGAGCTAATTGAAACGGAGCCTGTAAGGAGGAGCCGACATCAGAAGCGAGATGCAGTTAAGATCAGAGAGCGGGCGGCGTTTGTGGGCAGAAGGAGGGAGCAGCGAGGCCAAGGCTGGTAGCCCTCACCCAGGCGGCGTTCCCCTGGGTGGGGTGGGCTGCCAGCAGGAGCTGGTTTGTCGGGGGAAGGCTTGTTCGCTCAAGCCTCTGGGTGATTTCCCTGAGCAGCGATACAGCTCTGCTTCCCCCAGCGCTGGCACTGCGTCTGCTCCTGCTCCTTCCAAGCGCATTCTCTGCTGTGCCAGGAACACGACTACAGCGCCCTGCGGTGCCCCCTCCCAGCGCCACCCAGCAGAGGGCTGATGGCATTTCACATTTGGTTTGACAGAACTAATGACTGGGATTGTTTGAGTGGTGGTTTTTGATCTGTGCTGGATGACGTTGTTTTTACCAAAGGAAAAAAATGGAATGTCAGATTGGAAAAACCTGTCATCATATGAGCTTCAACAAACATTTTTTGGCAAAATGCTGAAATTCTTATTCGGCAAAATGCTGAAATTCTTATTCAGCAAAAAGCTTCAAACCAGATTCTTAAAATCCACTCAGATGGCTTAAAACCATTAGCATCAATAAACAAAGTTTGAGTTCCTCCTGCCTTCAGAGCAGCACGAGTGGCATTGTCATCTGTGGCTGTGAGCGCAAGGACTGGAATCTCAGTGCAGGGAATCTCACTGAGGGCTCCGGGGGTGGCAGTTCTAAAGGCAATACTGAATGCCATGATGCCTGCGATAAAACCCCAATATCATATATTGGGGTCATCGTCACTTATTTAAGAAAAGACTGAGTAAAAGTGCCATGAGACAAACAGCTCCATCTTGCTTTTTATTTTCACTTTGAAGCAGCTTTTTGAGGCCCATATTTTGGAGAATTTAGTTAAAACTTTTGAGGTGAAGCAGCCACTGTCAACCAGTTCCCTCCACTATGGTTCCCTCCTCCCAGCATGGGGCAGATACTCCAAGGTAAAACTTGCTCTACTTATGTTAAACTGATAGTGCAAGTAGAGAAGTCTTTTCCCTTTTGGTTTAAATGAATCCTTGCCACTTAAGTTCATGTTTATTTTTATAATATGGACTCTCTGTCATTTATTGCTCCCAAAGCGACTCCAAATACCATGATGGTTATGAGTGAACCTGGGAATATACTTCTGAATTGCTTGTGATTTATCCTGGTTCTGATGCACATAATAACACAGCTCTTCTGAAGCCTCTTCAAGGTTATTAATTATTAATTTCTGTACTTTGTGTTGCACCACGTGACAGTTATTGTGGCTGGGGGTAGGAATTACTGTGTCTGTGTTCCCTGGTAACAGCAGTGGCATTGGAATTTCATATTTCAGGCTCACTGCTGAATGGCTTTGCAAGAACTTTAACCTGTCCCCAGCAAGGGGATATGTGCCATTTCAAACAAGATCCTCTGCAGGATCAGGATGCTGGGGAATGCAGAGCCCAAGGGGGAAGGTGAGACCAACAGGAACTCTGAGCACACATGGTGGAAGCAGATGGGCAACCTGCTCTGCAAACGTGCAGCACGCGTTCACCTTCCGAGCAGCCTTGGACTGTGCTCGACCTCTTACTAAAGAAAATGCAAGAATAGAATGACCCTACGAACAAGCAATTCTTCATTCCTCAGTGCCAGTTGCCAACAGCTTTAACCTCATGTAACTCCTTGAAGAAGCCAGCAGATCCAAACAGGTAACAGTCTGAGGGTGTCCGTGTGCCCACCTGTGCTGGAGAGGTTCCCCACAACAATGGACAAGTAGTGTCCACCACAGGGCTCTTGTCCTCCCCGGCAGCACAGGGCCCTGCTCTGGCAGAGTCTGCATTGCCCCGTGGGCTAAAATGGGTCTGTGGCTCTGTCCCCCTCTGCCTCGTGTCCCAGCTTCCCTTGGGAGAGTCAGAGATATTCCCACCCTGGCCGTGCATCCTGCCTGTGGGGCCGGACCCCTGCACCAAGGGTGCTGCAGAACTGGGTCCATGCACAGGACCTTCAGCAGACGAGAGGAGAACCTTCCCTCCCCCTTCCTCCTCAGTTACTAAATCTGTTTAAACTAGGGGAGAGGGGTGAGGAAGTGAGACCTTTTGGAGAAGTCACATAGATGTTTGTTTTCCTTGGGGGTTTATATCAACACTGGTCTTGACATTTTGCCTCTTATTATGTGTGGCTCTTTAAAAGGTGAAATAATATTTTCTTTTGCTTGAGAAAAGGACAAAGTTCAGACAAGGCGCTCAACCCCAAATAATTTTCTTCTTTCCCAACAGTTTACACATTGTCTCTGCTCTGGCTCTGCATAAAGCACCGCTCTGCAAAGAGGAGAGTGGCAGGGAGACCCAGCCCACCTGTCCCTGGCACCCTGCACGGCTCCCTGGGCAGCGGGCACACCACAAGCGTTGCCCAGAACGCAGGTGACCGACTCCCTCAGGTCTCTCAGTGCCTGCCCACAGAGCTGCTCTCACCTGGCAGCAGCGCATTGCAGCTCAGGGCAGCCGTGCACCCGCGGGGGGAGGAGACCCCAGCCCAAGCGGCTTCAGTTGTGCCCAGCAAGAGTCTCCTCTGCCCTCTCGGCCACGGCCTCCAGCCCCACGCCTGGTAGGGGAGCAGGAGCCGCCCTCTGACAGAGCAGAGTCAGGCATGAAATGACTGCTCCTGAACAGGAGTCCCAGGAGCAGGGGAAGCCTACCTTAGCCCACAGTGATGTTTAATTAGGGTCAGTCTAACTCAAGTGGATCGCGTCTTCCCAACCCACTGGAAACTCATCAGTGCTGATGCTTGGGGCAGTAACGTGTTTTCTACTTCAAAAACTGAGGTTGATTCTTAGTAAAGTTGTGGTTCATTTTTGGATTAGATAAAGTTAGCCACTTCTACTGCCTTTTGCAGACAGATTTTTTTCCCTGAAAGATGATGGAATTTGGGAATGATTACATTCAGTGGAAAGTAAATATAATGCTTAAATTGTAAGATACTATTTACTATAGATACAGATCATGGGATTATAAGCACAGTAAACCACTCATTTGCAGGATTATTTTACCCCAATACTTAATTGTAACCTCATAAATCTGCATCACGTAAAATCAAGTGAAAGCAGACCTAAATAATAATCTGCAAACTTCTGGTAGTAAAACGGGATTTTTCTGTAGCACATGTATTTCTATTTTAGACAGGGTTTTTCTCAGTGTTCTCTTTAGAAATCCATTTTACAGACAGACAGTCTTCAAACAATATTAGCCCATAAAACATGTATCAACAAAAAGTTTGCAAGTGTTTTATAGAGTCACATAACTGTTTGTGATAAGAAATGAACACTGAGCCACACCGTGCTCTTGAGGTGGGATGGAGAGGTCGCCCACAGTGATGTAACCTGCTTGGGCTACTCTGAGGTACCGGCGCATTACCATTACCTCAAACCAGCTGTTCAAATGCTGTAGGACATGCCATGGACCTCTGACCCACAGGTGAAGAGGGAATGAATGCAAATCACAATTCCCCAATTATTTGGAGGTGAAATGTGACACTGGAGTTAGTGTTCACCAATCAGGTTAACAAGTTAGCTGAAACTTTATCTTTCTGTACTTAAATTACTGGGAAATCATCTCGCTGCCCTGATGGAGGAGATACCAAGCATCCCCTGTTTACCGAAGGGCTGCAGGGTCGGCCGCTGCCCATGACCAGGCACTGCAGCTGCGGCTCAGCCTCCCGCCTGCCACAGCTCTGACCGTGCGCGGCCTCTGCCTGGCACACAGGGGCTGGAACAAGAAACCCAACTCTGTTCTTGGAGCCACCTGAGCCATCATGTCCATCAGACATTTGCCTACAGACAGGAAGCAGCTTGCTGCCAAGTGAGCAGCTCTCCATGTCCCCGACAGCCCCACACTGCCAGGGCAGGATGCTCAGCTGCGCTCAGGAGGGGCGGGGGAACCGGGAGCGCTGCCCCAGAGCGTCCAGCGGCTCTGCTGGGGGGCCAGAGCTGAGACACAGAGCCCTGCCCACCGCACCAGCCTGGCAGGCAGAGCCCCCACACCGCAGCACCCGGGCAGAGCTGCGCTGGCCACCCAGGGGTGCTCACAGCATCTGCAGAGACCTCTGCCCCCAGGAGCTGCTCAGCAACTTAGGGGGAGCAGTGATGGTACCCCCGTGGAAGGCTGATGCTTCTCTCTGAGTTTAACAGCTTATGATAAATATGGTGCTTGCTGTCAGGGTAAGATTTATCCTTTCCTTTCATTCTACCAGCTGTCAAACATTTGATTTTTCTCAAGCTTTGGGTGTTGCAGGAATTTAGCCAATAAATACAACTGATGATGATTTTCACTTTAGTTTCAAGCATCTGCCATTCATAATGAAGCCTGATTAAAAAGTAAGAAGATTATTTTTAGTTTTAAAGTGTAGCAGAGCCTTACTGCAAAAGATGATGTGAGGCATGAGTAATTAACTTCTTAAAAAAATCAAGGTATAACAAACTCCATAAAGCAAATGTGGGATCCTCCCCAGAGCTCTGCCTTGGCTGTGATGTATCTGGAGCACAGAGCATGGTGTCACAGCTGTGCTGCCTGTGGGACAGCCAATTCTTTGGCTCTCATTGAACTTCTGTGCTTTTATTGTGTCTTACTGGCAGTGAGTCGCAAGTTAGTGACTCCCTGCCCTGTGAATGACTTCAGCATAGGGACAGAGCCTAAATATCCTTCAGACGGCAATGGGGGAAATGCAGGAGCAGCTCTCCAGGTGGTGGCAGGAGCAGACAGGACTGTTGAAATTCAGTTTTCTCTCTCTGCACAAGGTTCAGTGGCTCTGTGTGTGGAGAGTGGCTCTCTCTGCTCAGCTGGGGCTGTGGAGATGCAGCTTTTGCATGGCAGAACACCTGTCAGCATCACAGGCACACCCAGCTGGTGTTCCCAGTGGGAACCTTCCCTGAGCCCTGCTGCCATCACCCCACAGCAATGCTGGGGCCATGGATGTGTCCCCCCAGCTCCACAAGCGCAGGGTAGGTGTTCAAGAGGGCTTTTCCCAGGAATGGGGTGACAGGGAGGAAGCTGTGTCACGGAGCAGGGACAGACTCTGTAACTCTCCATCTGTGCCAGAAGCCGGTGGGAAATCCTGGGGAGGCACAATCCCATGAGGGGACACAGGAGATGCTGGGATGAGACAGAGGGAGGGGACAGAGCTGCAGGCCCGAAGCTGGTGGTGGCTGCTCTTGTGCCTCACTGTCAACTCCTGGGTGTTTAGAATGTGGACATGCAGACAATGAGGATCTGTGGGTTTAGGAATTCACTTGCTTTTACCCACATTAACCACCTCTAATCTCTCGGAGGGAATTGATATTGACAGGACTGAATTGTCTGATAATAAATTTATCAAGATATTAATGATCATCAGCTTCTCTGTGTACTACTTGGCAAAATCACTACAGGTCTTCCTATTAGTTGGAACTGCTATCCATTTAGGGCTTGCTTTGAAATTTTATCTTTCCATCTTGTTTTCTGTTTCCTCCTTTTTTTTTCTCCTTTTTTTTCAGAGACCTCATCTGTTTGCCAGCATTCTCTGATCAACATCTCTCATGTGTTTCCCATTAGGGCTATGATGTGTCTAGCCATTTTACTTCTCCTGCCCTTTTAAGTGGTGTCAGTCTTTATGCTTTGCTACTAGTTGCCTTTTATCTCTGCAGTCTCCAATTCTCAGCGCACATCATTACCTAACTCTTGAACTATCTTTCTCTTACTCGCTATGACAAATCTCGGAGGCCTGTGGCCAGCCCTCGCAGGATGTAGATAACGATGCCTGACTGGCCATCAGGAGAGGTGGCTTTCCATGAAAAAACAAAGTCCCTGCTTTTGTAGCCTCAGCTGTTGATGGGGATGGCTGCCAGCACCATCTGTGGCGCTCTGCATTGTCTGAGCCCAAGCTGCTCTGCCAAACTCGAGCCGAGTCCGTAGGGGCCACGGTGCAGAACCCTGATCTCTCTTGCCAGTACTTGCTGGTGGCTGCTGGGGCCAGCCAAGCAGCTGTGTCCCTCCACTGATTCTGTCCCTGGTTTCCAGCTCTGGGTGAGGGGTCTGATCCACTGCCCTGCGGAGCAGCACAGCCTGTGGGGGCTCCGGTGCTGGAGCCTTCAGAGATGTGAAGACCTTACTTCAACAGGGAAAAGCCCATCAAATGACAGAATACTGGCCAGGCTGTTCCTCAAGGCCCTGGGAGCTCTCTGTGCAAGAGAACTTGCTTGTGATAATTCATTTGAAGGGTCTGTTTTGGCTTTCTCTGCACTTTCATGATTACCATTTTTCTCCCAGGCTTTTTCATTTGTTTTCCCACATGGTGCACTACCTAGAATCACCTTAATATCTGGCTTATTTACTTGTATTTCTCGCTGCATGTAATTCAAGCATGGATGTCACTAATGACCCACTGGCAATACCACCACACAACCCCAGGCAGTAACTGTGGATAACCTGATCACACCCTGTTAGCAAGGAGAGCTTCCAAACACACAACCAACCCGCAGCCTCCAGGGCCTCCTGTAACAGCTCCCAGTCCCATAACACCTTCCAGTGGCACCAGGCTCTGACACTGCCCAGCCTCTGGAACACCACAACCGCTTGTCATCTCACTGCCATGCTGCTCACATCCCCTCAGGGACTCACCAGGCTCATGCTTTAGGATTCAAAAACACTACAGCGGTAACGAGTGACGGCACAGAGCTGCTCTTTTTCTGGCTCCTCGACAAAAGCCAAAGCTTTCTATTTTTGTAAGAACAAGAGTAAGTGAAGCAGAAGGCAGCAGACGTCTCTTTGCATGGCTGTCCTTAGCGGGCAAGGGCTGCTGGGTGTGCCATGCCTCTGGCATTCCTCACAAAATACCATGGGAAGGGCTGCACAGTGACACCAACACAAGAAATCACAAAACAGTCCTCATTTTTCAAGTGTAAAGTGAGTGATAACTGTTTAAGAGTTCAGCCCCGTATGCTGAACCAGAAAGGTGTTCCAGCTCAGTTTTCCAGGGTGTATGAAAAGGATTTCCTGCAGTGTGGTTCATTCAACTCACTTTTCATAAGCTAGTTTTCAACAACATCATCCAAAAACCATTAGTTTCATTGTATGTATCATGCAGGGTTATTTAGTAGGTCAGGAGGAAAATTTAAATGGACAGGTGCTTTAAATTACAAGATGGTGGAGGTGGTTAATAAAAAAATACTAGAAAACATTGGTAACCTTATTTCGGGCTTGAAGTGGGTTCTGTAACTGATGGGAAAATGGCTTGTAGAAACACCGAGACCTGTCAGAAGTGGTAGTTTCAAAATGCATTCAGGAAATCAAGCTGCTCCCCAGAGATCAGCGCACGCTTCCCAGACATTATGCACCTTTAAAACTATTTATTTCCTCTTGGATATTTGCACTGTGGGTGCAATTAATTATGCCGTGCAAATGTCCTATACGTGAGACAGAGAGAAACCTCAAAATGCTTGTGTTTCTTGTCACAGCCTGGAAGGTGTGAGACCCACGATGGGTTCCTGCCTCCAGGTACGCTGCAAGGGACCTGGGGAGAGACTGAACCTGCGTCTCACTTCTGTGCCTTGGGCTGCACAGGCACAGAGGAGGAAGGGGAGATCGTCCCGAGCTCCGGGTGCTTTGACCATACCCTGCAGGCCACCTCTGCCCTGCTCGGAGCACCTGAGGCTGGGCAATGGGTCCTGCCCCCCATGGAGAGCTGAGCATCTGTGGTGTGTGCTGGTCACCAGCATCACCCTGACCCTGGCAAGTGGCCTCGGCAGCAGCTGAACAACCTTCTGCTGCCCCACAGCTTCACGGGCGGGCACGGTGCATGGATACAGCAGCCAGAGTGCAGATACAACGCTCAGAGCGCAGCCCAGGGGCCTTTCAGCACCCTGGGACTGCTAGGGTCACAGTCTGCACCGCTGGCCCCTGGCCCAGAGATGCCAGCACCGGTGCAAAGGCCGAGCAGAGCAGTGGCACAGCACGCAGGGGACGGTCAGAGTGCGTACCCAGTCCCACCACGCGCACGAAGGGTTGTCATCACTCAGAAGTCCTGCTGGTGTCAGCAAGACAGCTCAGAAGGAAAGGAATAGCACGATGGAGAAAAAACACAAAAAGGATTTAATTATTTTATACATTAGAGGCTACTTATTGAGATGTCTGCTGAAAGATCAATGCTGTAATGCATTCATGTATGCAGCATGTGAGAAGGGTGAGTCTGGTTTGTATAAACATTCCCCAACATCACCACATCTTATCTGATTTCTTTGACTTGGAGATCAGGCAGGAAATCTAATGGGAGTCAACTGCTTTCCAAGATGCTTGATACTTCTTAATTATTCCAGGTTGGAAACATGTCAGCAGCCAGAGCAGAGAAGCTTTGCTATCTATTAATTCCTGGCCAGGATCAGACTGCTTCTCTCTTCCCGAAGCTCGGGGCACAGGAGAAAGTAGGAAGGCAATTAAGCTGCAGGAAAAAGCTGCTCAGTGCAGTGGGCAGTAACAGAACAGGCAAAGCACAGAGGGCATGGCTGGCAGCCAGGACAGCAGAGGCTTTGGCTGCCCCTCCTTCTTCCCACCCTGCCCGGGACAGCACAGGACCACAGCAGTGCCTGTGCTGGGGGCAGGAGCCTTGAAGCAGCAGCCTCCTGTCACACACACGCCTGAGGGATGTCCCCAGGTCTCAGCGGTGATTCCCTTCTGAGGCTTGAAAAGACGTTTGTCTTTATTTGCCTACAGTTTGCTTTCCCATAACACAGAGAGGGGAGCATTTGTTACTGGTTTGATTAATGCTGCCCCAGCATGACTGAATGGGGCCCTTTGGCCACCTGAGACCTGCTAGGACCCAACCACGAGACTAGAGAAAGACAAAATGCACAAGGTCACAGGGAAGGGAGCAACAGGAAATGGAAGGAGCAAATCCCCCAAGTTTTTCTGCCTCAGATGATGCTGTGCAGCCAATACTTGGGCAAGAGGATGGGGTGACTGTGGGAGCCCGAGAACAGGTTGCCTGCTCTGTGCTTCATTAGACCACTCATCCTCTGAGACTGCTTCAGGCAACGTGACTTGCAGCCACTGGAAATTCCAAGGTTTTTTCTTTTTCCTCAGCATCTTTCCCCATGTGCATAGTTTGCATGCCAGGGGATGAGCCGCTCTGCCCAGATGCTTTCCTGATGGTTTGGCTCCCGGACATGAAAAGATTGAACAACATGTAGCAAAGCACAATGAAATCCAAAGAAGGGACTGCTGCAGGAGCAGGTGATGCTTTGGACTTTGGTCTGCAAAATATGCATGTACATCTGTTTTGCTCTGGTGTAGCACCTCTAGTGTGCTTTCCTTTCCAGCAAGGAGCGATGGAAGGATCTATAGGATAGCTTTGTTCCCTGCAGGGCAGTAAACATGCCACAATGCAACAGCACATAAATTGGAAACTGATTTTATACACTATCAAAATAACAAACACCTTTTGTATCCCGGAAAGAAATATTTTAGTCAGTTCTGGTGGGTCAGATCCCTCTACTGCCTGGTCATTTGAGTCCTGGGGGCATTGGGGTAAAACCAATGTGCACAGGAGTGCACAGGAGTAAAACCAGGGGGGATGACACGTGGGCGCAGCCAGTGTCCTGAGCAGCATCCTGACACGCTTCAACTAAGACTAAACTAACACGGGATCATACATGTGTTTTGAATGTTTTTGGCATTTCTTTAGCATGCTTACAGTGTTTGTACTACTAAACCACAGCTTCCTTCTCGGAGGAAAATAAGAACATCAGATATTCTCTGACTGAGCACAAACACGAAACAAGCGAGGGGTGTTTCACGTGCTGCTGGTTTGGAGCGGAGCTGCTCAAGCTCCCAGGAAAGTGCAGTGTGAGCCTTGGCTCTGGTAGGTGTGGGGCCAAAGGCTTCCCTAAACCCTGCCACTGTACTCCAGCTGAGCTCTGCAAGGACATGCAGCTGGAAAAGCAGGTCCTCCCCTGCCCTGCGTGGGACCATTCTGCACCCCAGCATCATCAGGGCAGCTGTTGTGAGCCAGAGGACACAGCACTGAAACCGCTCTGCCTAAGCAGAATGTGGAGGTTCTGGAAACTATTTCAGTTGGGTTCAAATGTGAATAATGAAGCCATGATATTTCAGATGTTAAAATCAGACACCGGAGTTTTTAGGGTACAGAAAACCCTCTCAGCCTCTGCATTTCCATGTGTTTTATCCTCAGAAAAGCTAATTTGAACAATCAAGCCTGAGCTTCCACTGCGAGCCATTTCTGCACTGATCTGCGCCAGAACACTCAGATTAAGGTGAACCTGCATCTCCCTCATCTGAACTCAACACCTCCCAGAAGGCAGCGCTTGCCCTGGCTTTGCTTATCTGCAGAAAAGCTAAATTACTTTTTCTTTAAGATGAACACTTTGTTCCAGTTTTGTCTTATTTCAGTGTACGTAGTGTACGCTCTCTCCTAGCTCTGCTGGACAGGTAGAAGTTCTTAAAACTTTGGTTGGCAAGTTTGGTATTTCTTTGTTGTTAAGACACTGTATCATTTTATGACAGTTACTAACAGGAAACATTTCAATTTCAACAAAACATTACTGTGAAATCACCAACTCACATTACTTAAAACGCTGCCGTCGTTTCATTTTTGGATTTTCATGCATCCAGTCTCACTTTCAGAGTTCTCCCTTTCCACTCTAGTAAAGTAGCCTTAAATAGGAGGAAAGACATGAAATAGTAGCTGCTATTTCTCTGATTTTTAAAAGCAAACAATCAACAGAAAATTAGTTTTTCACCATACAGTTTTCCTCAAGAAAAGAGGAAAGACATGAGAATGAAAGGAGGACTCTTTTTCTAAGTTTCTCTTCTCTTTCTTCCCAGAGCCCCTTGACCTGGGGAAGGGTCTTTCTGCACAGGGGGCAGGTGGTCTGCAAGAGGAGAAGGAAGGTTGTGGTGGCACAGATTCTTTCCCATGGGAATTTTTCTCTTCTTCTTCCTGTGTTTTATAAATAAAGTTTAGATGTTATTGAAACGGTCTCTGGAAAACATGGGCAGTTCTAACCTGGCCAATCGGCCTAGGGGGAGGTTTTGGATTGACCCAATCCGGACGACCTTTGAAAAGTCTATATAAGTTTTATAATTAAATAATAAATTCAGATTTATGCCACTCGACCGTCTCGATTTCTTCACTCGGCTAGCGGTTCAACAGTGACAGAAGGTCAGCAGCCAGACAAGGGGAACAAGCACCTGTTCAGCTGAGAGCACTTCATTACCCAAGAAAGCAGCTTTTGCACAAGACACCACCTTGTCTCTCTTATTCCAGCAGTTGAAAATCGTGCCTATGAAATGGTATATTAGAGGGATTAAGAGGAATTCACTTCAGTAAAACTTGACAAGAGCAAATCTTGCAGTGTTATGGAGTTTAGGTGTGAATTTCCTGTTCTCCTGATGACTTCTTTCCTTGTTCACAGCCAGGGCTCAGGGCTGTGCTGAGCTGACACAGGACAGTGGGGAAGTAAGTCACCAGCCCAGTGTGGCAGGGTGCAGAAGCCAACTTGGGGCAGCTCGAGCCAGCAGAGAACATCACAGATCCTCCAGGGAGAAACAGCCTAATCCTCAAATCTGGTTCTCGATCTGCCTTGAACAAGAAAGCCCCAGACAGAGAAATTGAGGCCTCTCAGATTTGGTTTTGTGTTTCGGGTAAAGAAAACTCCAGAACTGCAAAGCAGGTCAGGTGAAATGAGTGCATTTTGCCTGGTTCTCATCCAAAACCTCACAGCCACTTGGGTCATACCAAACCTCACACAGGTTCACCAAGAGCTCACCTGGTTTCCAGTTTCACTGGCAACGTTCTGCACAGCTTTACAGGAATCCCAATGAAATCCAGAGGGAATCCCTTGTGAAGCCCGAGGTGTAATACTTCTATATTCTGCCTTTTTTATGCCTATACCCAAACAACTGCCAAACCGAGGCATCTACGAGTATTGGAAACACTTCAATTATTGAAGGGTACACACACACAGTGGAGAGTCAATTAAAATCACCGACATGGTTTTTTTTGGAGCTGTGTTTCCATTTGGAAGCAATTCAGCCCAAATTCTAGCAAAGCCCTTCAGAGCATATTGAACTGATTTAAGGAATTTGCATCCAAAAAACTTGAAATTTAAACAATGAGAAAGAGAGGTTAAAAGGTGCATTAAGGGTTGTTTATGAATCATGCCCTCAAATGTTAAGCAAACATGCTGCTTTCCTTGTTGGCAGGAGGGAGAGAAGGGCCAGCGTGGGTGCCTGGGTGTGGGCAGGGACCAGGTGAGCGTCCCCTGCTGCTGTGGCGAAGCGGCCCAGGCCAGAGCTGCTGCTCTGGAGGGAGGCTCAGGGGCTGTGACCTCAGCCTGGGCAGCAGCGCCAAGTGAGCCAGTGCCAGGCAGCCACTGCCCCTCAGAGCGGCCAGACCTTGCCATGGTCTGTCACCGTGTCCCCCCAGGACAGCCGAAAGCCCCGCCGTGACCTCAACCTGCTGGCACCCATTTGCAGGGGATCCTTCTTTGCAAACAAAACACTTCTGTTATTCTTTAACATTTCATTTCCAGCCTAGCTGCAAGCCAGCTCCACGGAGACGGAGCCTGGACCCAAGGGATAACATCAGCACACCTGAACAGCACTTTGTTCCTTGCGTGCACTAACGAAAAATTAAAGGGATCTGATTTCATCTGTCTGAAAGCAACAATTTCCTATGGAACATCTTTAGCCCTGAGGGTGCTGTGTGTGTCTATGCCCCTCCCCATCAATATTCTTTT
Source organism: Pomatostomus ruficeps (assembly GCA_013400735.1). Taxonomy (NCBI): domain Eukaryota; kingdom Metazoa; phylum Chordata; class Aves; order Passeriformes; family Timaliidae; genus Pomatostomus; species Pomatostomus ruficeps. The sequence goes on from VYZT01009991.1 coordinate 27,202, forward strand.
GCCCGCACAAATGGAAAAAATTGGGGCAGCCCCTAGGCAAGTAATACTTCTCCAAAGGTTTCTCTCAAAATAAAGCAAAAAACAAAACCATAAAAAATCCCTAGTGACTGCTGCAGACTGTATGCAAAACCCATAGACTTCCCAGAATTACTTCAAATTCAAAATTCCCTGGGGAAATGGGCCTTGTTTTATAACAAGTACAGGAGCCGGTGACTCCAAAGGGGTGGAGGCGCAGAAGGGAGCTGGTGTTGAGGGAATTCACCCGCAGGCTGTCACGGGGGAGTAAAGCTGTAACAGACCTGCTCTGGAACCTGTGCCCATGCTCGTGCCTCTTCTCCTCCACATGGGCAGCACTCCCTGCAGCTCCCAGGGCTGTGCCAGCGTGTGAACAGGGCAGTCTTGGGGGCAGTGTCCACTCTGAGGGCTGGAGACCTGGCCACAGGAGAGGTGGATATCAGGAGATGCCCTTGCTCTTCTGAAGCAGGAAACACTCCAGTCCCACAGCTGTGCCAGCACTCTTGCACAACGCCCTTTGTGCTGTTGGCATTGCTGGGAATTGGGATCCAAGATGATCTCTCTGGACTCCCCAAATGCCATGCTCCAGAATTAGAGGAAGCTTGGAAAATGTGTCTGTGGTTAATAACTCCTTCCCCCTGTGAGCCCAGCTCAGCCACCCCTCCCACCTGTGCCTCTCTGCACACACAGAGAGCTTCCTGCTGACCTATTTGTGTTTGAACATCAGCCACAGCTGCATAACAATTTTTCCAAAAAAAGGCACAATGGAAACCTGAGGCTGACTTCACGCCTGCTTGTGGGTTCAGTTCTCTCTCTGTTTCACTGTACACAAGGATGGGTGCACTGGAAACCCCCCTGCATCAGGAAGAGGAGGTCCATTCCCTGTCCCCCTGTGAAGTTTTTGAGAACATGTCTGCATGGATCCACTACCAGCAGGATGGAGTCTACTCTCTCAGTCTAACCTCTCAACAATATAATTGTTGCTGAAGGAAACTGAATCAAACTGATGTAAAACCAATAAGAGAAGCACCTGTGCTATAACCGCACAGACCTTCCTCAAGGACACCCTGAGGAGACAGAAGATGCACAAAGTGGCTGTAACTTTGCCATACTCATTCTTTGCTCCCATTTTCTCTGGTCCCTTCCTTACCTTTCCCTTATCTTTCCCTCTACTTATCAGCAAAAGAAATAGGGGCATCTCACCCTAAAGCAGTGAAACAGCAATTTGCAAACAACCGACAGCTGCAGGCACGTGTCCCGACCAGCAGAGCCTCAGAGCTTCCAAGGTCTTGGCAGTGGGATATTCTGCCATGGGAAGCCACAAACTGGCCTGAGCAGACTGGACCAGCTGGAACCACGATTTAACACACAAAACTGAATTCCCTGCGGTTTCAGTATTTAAGGTGTTTATCTTTGCAGACCAGGCTAACAGGCCAGGGCCAGACACTTACTGGCAACAGCAGAGTCACACTGAGAATCAAACCACTGAAAATCCTGCAAAGCAGCTCATTTTGTGATGAATTTCCAGGGAAAAATCCACACTATTGGAACATGAGATGTCTCAGCCAAGCCCCAAAACCCCGTGCTCTGGCCTGGCAGCAGGTATGACCACAGAGCCCACGTTGTCCTGGTGCTGGGGACACTTCTGCCCACGGCCAGGGCCATCCCTGCTGTGTGGGAGCAGCCTGTGCTCTGTCCCTGCTCTAACCCGTCACAGAGCTCAGCACTCGGCTCTTTAATCTGCTCCTCACTCCTCACTGTTATTTACAACTGCTTAAAGCACCTATTGAGCCTTGCCTGTAAAAGGCCTGGGTGCTTTTTGATCATGCCATGAATCTTTTCCTCACAGACTTCTCCTGGACCTACACAGTTTTCCTGAAAAGCTGCACACACTCCTGTTCCTTTCAGAGGAGGAATGAGGATTACAGAGCTATAAAAGCGGAAGGAGGCTGCTTGGCAGAGCATTCCTTGAGATTTGCCAGCCTAAGCACACAGATGTTTCTCAGATGGGTGAATTTGGAGATGAAGATCTACGTGGCATCTGTCAAAGGGCTGTTGTTTCTGATCTGTGACAAACACTGTGCAGGATCCTGCCTGTTCTGCCAGGCGAAGGCTGCACACAGCAGATCTACCCATCACTGATGCTAATCCCCAGTAATTTATGAACTTTCTTGTGCACACTCGTTTGTACCTCATAATTCTCTTGTCCATAATGAAAAATTGTCTCTGGTTGCAGTTGTCCTTCCAGAGCCAAGGAGAGCAGAAACTGCACCCAAAAGCTTTTTGGATGAAGGACCACGCTTAACTACGTTTGCCCAGCAGCCCTCAGACACATCAACAAGCCCTGAGGACAGAGGCGTTCCTGTAGCTGCAAGAAATTTCTTTGCAGTTCTTTTCTTTCAGGAGCCAATGGGAGCAGCAGCGAGCGGCTGCTCCATCTGACACCAGCACGAGGCAGGATGCTGGCAGCACACCCTGGTGCAACTGCTGCAGAGGAGGGAGATTTTTGGTCTCCAACCAATCCCAAAATGCATTCCTCACGAGGCCTTTTGCTTCAAACAGGACTTTTTCCTCAAACAACTCACACTTGAGCCTCACACCCACCCTTGCTCAGGGCTGCCCAGGCACTCAGGGTCAAGAAAAGCCCTCAAAGACCATCAAGTCCATTCATTCCCCCCCAGCACTGCCAAGGCCACCACTAGCCCATGTCCCCAAGTGCCACATCCATATGACTTTTAAATGTCTCCAGGGATGGGAACTCCACCGCTGCCCTGGGCATCCTGCCCATGACAATCCACCCCTTCTGTGAAGACAATTTCCTCTTATCTAATCCAAGTTTCTGAGAAGGTCCTGCGAGCCCCCGTGCCTGCTTGCTGTGGTGTGCAAGGGGCTGTCCCTTGTGCCCAGAGCTGGCCTGCCTGGGGCTGGGAGGTACCCGAGGTGTTTGGCCTCTGCCCACAGCCCAGCCCAGCTGCCGGGGCAGCGCTCGCCCCTGCAGGCACAGGAGCTCCTGCTCTGGGCAGGGCCAGGCTGCGGACATGGGAGATGAAAAGGGTGTACAAACACCAGAACGCTTTTCTCAATGTGAATCCCAATCCGTAATTCTTCACTTTGGAGTTTCTAATAAAAATCCAACTGCAAAGTGCTTACAATTGGTGTAATAATCTGTAAATCACAAAAGAAAGAGGCAAGAACTAGGCTAGGTTTCTGAGGAGCTTTGAGTAATGGATTGTCAGCCTCAGTTCAGGCCCATGCTAAAAATCTTTTTAACTAATGCATTAACTCTTTCACTGCTCCTGCAGATAAAAGCATTGGGGTCACAAGATCTTACAATTTCAACATCCTGCTCCAATTCAGCAAGAAATATTGTAGGTGCTTGTGGGACCCCTTCTGCAGTATGAGATTTTACATTCAAGGCTGCTGAAAATGTTAATTAATTGTTAGAGCATTGCAGAAGACACAGGGAACTCATGTGCCTATGTAAAAAAGTCTGCTAAAAGACATTAAATAAAGAAGACATGATAAAGGGAAAGGAATTATTGGTGATTTCTCATAACAAGACTCACAGCCTGAAACATGCAATTCTTGCACAGAGGCTAAAAAACCAATCATCTATGACCATGATACAGTGCTTTTTGCTCAAACAGGCTGTCACAGGACTCCTCAGACTTCTGCAGTACTCTCCAAGTTGTCTTTATATGTGCTACCGAGATAAATGCCCACAAGTGAGAGAATTCCAGCATCTTAAGTCCTGCCCGCCATCCCATGGGCTGCTGGACCAAGCACAACGTGGGGCTGGGCCAGCAGCAGCATTTCTGTGCCTCTGCTGGGCCAAAGCCAGAGCAGATCGCACCTCGAGAGCTCCGTGCGTGCTGCCCTGCCCAGGGAGTGAGTGCAGCTGGGTTTGGCACAAGGCTGGTCGCACAGAAGATCCGCAGAGACAGCCCGGTGACAGGAAGCACATCACACACACTCAGTTACCTCACAGCTCTCCTTGGGTTTGCTCCTGCCTGGCTGTTCCCTACTCCACCTTGTTACCGCTGACCAGCTGCAGCCGAAAGGGAAGGATGCTCACAGCCAGGGCAGCAGCTTACCCATGGCCCAGGAAGGTGTCGGTGTCACAGAGGACATTTGCTGTCCCCCTGCAGCTGCAGGGAGAGCTTCCTGATGTGGAGGAAAAGGGGGTTTTAATGGCAATTTGAGTTGGGCGTCTGTCCCTAGTGCTAATTATTTTATAATCTGTAGTTCTGAGGAGCACTGGTGCTGCTGTTGTACAGACAGGTGCAGAGGCAGCTGCTCAGGCTGTCAACAAGGGCCAGAGCAGCGCAGCGCGGCAGCTTCGCACCTTCCGCCCGTGCCCTCCAGCGGGCAGCACCCCCGCCCTGGCGCATGGCGCGGCAGCTCCGGAACGGGACCCCGATCCCGCCTCTCCTGCAGGCAGCGGCCGCTGTTCGGTGCGGGACCGGCCCGGCACCGGGGACACCGAGCGGCGCCGGGGACACCGAGCGGCACCGGGGACACCGAGCGGCGCCGGGGACACCGAGCGGCACCGGGGACACCGAGCGGCACCGGGGACACCGAGCGCGCCGCGCCCGCGCCCCCTGGCGGCCACACCGGGACACGCGCGGGGTGGTGGCGGCGGCACCGAACGGGCACGGAACGGAACNCGCCCCACGGCACGGAACGGAACGGAACGGGTACAGCACGGCACCGCCCCACGGCACGGGCACGGAACGGCACGGGCACCGCCCCACGGCACGGCACCGCCCCACGGCACGGCACCGCCCCACGGCACGGCACCGCTCCAGGACACGGCCCCGCTCCAGGACACGGCCCCACGGCGCCCCGCGCCCCGCGGGGACGGGCCGGCGCACTGCAGCCCTGACCAGAACACGCCCCCCAGCATCACTCGCAACCAGGTACTGAGGAGAGCGATCCGCAGGCAGCAGAGACGGCGATGATGCTGACGATGATCGTTGGATGCACGCGTGCCGCTTTAAAGAGCAGTAGAAGGAAACACCTTGACGGGCTGTTTGCAGGTGTAGAGTCTGCAGTGAGAATTCCTGTGACCACGTTACACCCAAAGCATCGCTGCCATTCTGCTGAAGTTGTGCTACTTATGGCTACGTGCAGGTACAGAAGTGTTCTAAGCGATTATTTCCTGCAAACCCGCCTGTTAGCAAGCACCGAGGAACACTCATCCCTGTGCTCGCTGGGGTTCAGTGGCACTGTGGTCCTGAGGTCTGCCCAGGACTGGCTGGTCCAGTATCCCACGATGGCCAAGGCCACCCCCACTGTTTGTACAAGTATTTAAAACTGGAAGCCAACAGCTAACACAGAACTCCCAGGAACATCAGACATGCATACCCAAGCTGATAAAATATTCCAAAATAAACTCCGCAAGTGTCAGGAGCTGCCGGTGCAGCCTGACCCAGCCTGGTTTTTCCTCTCCCAGTGATGCATTGGTCATTCTGATTTGTTGTGATGTTCATTAGTACCTGGGGAATTCATTACTAAACACACACAGGTCACCTCCACTGCAGCTACTGGAGGAAACGCACTTCTGTACACAGCTACACATTTTACAGCTGTAACGACATCAGTAAGAGGCATATTTGGATCAGAATTAAAACTGAAAAGTCCAGGCAAACTCAGATGCCGCAGTTGTGAGGAACTGCCACAAATACCTTTGGCAGAGCTGGATATTAAAACCTGTGAGCTTGTTTGGTCAGAGTCAAGTCATAAACCACAATGTTCAATCACATTGGAATGCGAGGGCTGCAGCGAGGCGGCAATGCCTCTGCGCTGCCATGCCCCTTCCAACAGCTGCTGCACACAAACCTCCAGCAAAAACTCTGAAGAAAAAGTAAATTCTGATGCAGAGAAAACACAAAACAATATTGCAAAGGGCAGCAATGACCAAAAACTAATCATCATGACACTTCAGCATGTATGACCGAAGAACAAGGGACCTGTTGCTGAGAGGCAAAGGGCAGCTGGGCTAAATTAGCCAAGCAAGTTTGAGTCTGGATAGTGTCATTAGGAGAAAAGCAGAACTATGCCATAAACTCTAATGAATGCATTAATGGATGGCTTGTGCCTCTCAAAAGGGGAAAAAACGGTTTAAATAAAGTTATTAACACAGCCCACCTGTGTTTGGCTCTTGGACTATGTTGCTTAAATAGGCCATTAACTCTTGGAGTAACTAATCTTGAAAGTGAATATGGCCTTTCTGAAGTAGACATTTAACTACATTCATATAATTCAATTAGATGGAGCATTCTCAGTCCAAAGCCAGTGCTCCTGCTTTCATCTCTAATAATGGTAAAGAGCAAACTTCATTAATATGGTGCTAAAAAAAAAAAAGAATGGCAACCAAAAATAAATTCCTGGGACTGAATCCTAAAATATAACATGTAATTTCAGCGATATGAGTTAACATAATTATAACACAGAATTTTAATATTGCATTTAATTCTAAAATCAGTATTACAAGAGCGATCTGAGTTTTGGGGCCTCGCCTTAAACCCACAGAGGAATATAATTTTTTTTTAAAAAAAGTTATTGATCTAAAGTTTCTATTTTGAGCACCAGAGCTCACATCAGCTGGCAGACAATGCCTTTTATTTCAGTTTTGGGAGGGGGAGCAGGGGAAGAAAGGGAGGGGATGAGGAAGAAAAAACCCAAACTGCAACCTGCATAAGTTCATCCAGTTAATAAATAGTTAAAGCAAATTCATTAGGAAACAGGAATTTTATAGATTTAGTTAAAGGTTTCTTCCTATTTATGTCACTGAGAAATGATAAAATTCCTTTTATCACTCTACAACTTGTTAATGTTTTACCCCAGGACCACTTCATCTGTAATAAACATCTTAACAAAATATGCATCCCTAGGGAGGAACCGTTAATTTCCTTAAGGCCTCACACATGTAATAGGGTTTTATTGCATGCAGGTGCTTTGTGAAATTGCATCGACTTGTAATAAACGTCCAGTAAAGAGCAGGTAGCACCTAAAAGGGGGAAGTGTTTGTGCACCTGTCTGAGGAGAGGCTGAGCACACCCTAATCCTCCACGGGCTCCTGCGACGGCACCCAGACCCCGCTCCGAGCCTCCCACCTAGGGCACCGCTCTCTAGGCACGGCAAGGTAAATGCTCCTGTTTTCAGTCGTGTTTATCCAGCTTAGCCCAGAAACGTGAGGGGAATTTAAGATAGATATTCAAATAGATTTATTGCTGCTTTGGCTAAAACTGCAGTGTGAATTGCAACGAATGAAAAGCATGCGAAAGGACAGGGAATAGAGCCTGGCATCGCCTTTTCCTCAGTAGGGAGTTACCTGGGTGAGACGTTTCATGGAATTAATATATGTTATTAATATATGTTATTAATCTGTTTAGAATTAAGTAAAAACAAAGTTTAACTTAATTCTTACCAGTAATAATATCGCTTAGATTTTTCAATGAGGATGGCTTTGGAAATTATTCTTTCAAAGCCACCTGAACAGAGCTGTGTCTGCGGTTTCCCAGGGATGCCGATTGCAGAGGACTTTTCTGCTCATCACAGCCACTAACACGAGTGGAACCTCCACGCCCAGCAGCAGCCCCGCGTGTGGCTGCAGCTGTTGTTGGAGAAATTGCCTTTGCCAGTTCCCCGTGCTCACTCCGGAGCTGGGGGCTCATGTTCTGTGTCGCTTTTCGTGGGGATACAACAGAGTTTATGTCTCTGAGGAATTTTGGAGTTTAGCTTCAAAATCCAGAACTTACACAAGTTCTTCAGTAAAATCTCTCTCTATTTCCTTCCTCTCCCACACCCTCTCGTTTTTTTCCTTTCTAAACATGGTTTTCCAGTAAAGGGGTATCAAGGCAACATTTATTTGGCCAGAAGCCAAATAAACAGTTCTGGATACCTCAGTCGGCTCAGATAAAAGATCTCTGAGATTGGATCAAATGGGTCTGAAACCCCTCGGTGTCTCTTCTGCAGGCACCAGCAGCAGCTGCCAGGGCAGCACTACATCCCCTCAATGAGCCCCTGGTTGAAACACTGGGTGAACTGTTTCAAAAGGCCCTGTGACACTTGAAAGTTCAAGTTTAGTTTAAATTTTTGCCAAAGTGCATAGGAGACCTCTTTATCTTTAACAAGCCTCTCACTGAAACACACAAGATGCTTTTTAATTTCAAATTTGGTAATTCTAAAAAAATTTATGACTTTATGCAAAACTCAGAACTTAAATGTTCTGCCCAGCCCAGACAGAAGGATATGCACTCAGTCCAGAGCATTACCTGAAATATTTATTAGTGGCTGTTGGAACCTGAGATGTATTCTAGCACATGTTCAGTTAAAAGAAAACCCCACCTTTTCATCAATACATTTCTGAGCTGGGTACATAACGTGAAAACTCAGCTGCGATGTTTCTGAAGTCAAGAATTATAACAAACTAATACTGAAATGAATACTGACTTCTTGTGGGGTGCTAAGGAGTAATAAATATACTGATTACTGAGGAAGAAAACGATTCCTACCAGTGAAAGGGACAAATTTAGAACCCTATGTGGATAAATAATAAATACGAGGGAGGAAAAAATGAACAAGATATCAATTTAAGAGCAAAGACAGAAATGGTGAATTCTAAAGAAAATCTCCCCGAATTTTAAAAGCAGAGGAAAAAAACCACAATAAGTAACCTCACACCTGAGCTAAGATGGCAAAGAAATAAACGGCCCTGCAAAAGTCAGGAAAGCATTTAAGGACATCAGTCACCCATGCGCAGCCCCATTAGGCTCGGAGGGGTGCGCGCACCCGGCGCGGCCGAGCCGAGCCCCGGGCTCTGACCCCGCCGGAACCGCATCTGCCCGGGGTGATGGATGGCACGGCGCCCGCGGGGGATCATTAGGGGCATTGCACAGGGCTGGGGGCGGCAGCGTCCGAGCGAGCAGCCGGGGGGGCTGTGGGGGCTTTGGGGGCTCCTCCAGCAGGGGCTGCGGGGGCAGAGCCGTGGGAAGCGGCGCAGGGGCCGTTCCCTCTGCAGCCCGGCACAGGGGCACAGCTCCCACCCTGTCCGTCTGTCCAGCTTGGCCGCCCGACGGGGGGGAGCTGACGGGGCGGCTCTGGGGCTTTATCCCGGCAGCGCCGGGGAAGGGCAGGCAGGGCGGACATCCTTCCATCCCTCCGGCCCGGGACAGAGAGGGAGGGTGGGTGGTGGGGGCTGTGTGGTGCAGCAGGAGCTACTGGGGGTCCCTGCTGCCCCCAACCTGCGTGGGAGAGAGGGGAGAGAAGCTCCCAGGGTGACCAGCAGGTGCACATTCTGGGCACAACCAGACACCGACGGGGACAGGGACTCCTGTCCTGCTCCGGCAGGGGATGGGACACAACGTGGTGAGCAACAGAGCTCACTGCCCTCATCCTCATCCTCCTCCTCACGGGTTTGAGGAGGCCCTGCTCAGCCTGAGCCCCGGTGCAGGGCACTGAGCCACAAACAGGCCAGCGGGGTTTCATAAAAGGAAAAAAGCTTGTACTGCTCAGCAGGCAGCATGTGAGCAACTCTTCCCTCCACAACAGGCACAGGAGCAGCGCATTCCACCAGAGCAGCTCCGGGAGGTGTCCGCAGGCTGGGCTGTGCTGTGTCCCGAGCATGGGGTGAGCAGGCTCGGCACGGCAATGGCTCGGCAATGGCACGGCAGTGGCACGGCAGTGGCTCGGCAATGGCACGGCAGTGGCTCGGCAGTGGCACGGCAATGGCACGGCAATGGCACGGCAGTGGCACGGCAATGGCTCGGCAGTGGCACGGCAGGGCTCGGCACGGGCCACCGGAGCTGCCCCACAGGGAAAGCCGCTCGCACGCAGCGCAGCGAGAGGAGGAGGAAGAGGAGGGTGGATACCTCGAGCGGCTCTCCAGGAGCAGCTGGAGAGTGGCACGGGCGGGGGAGCAGCACCACACCCCTGGAAAAACCGGGAATACCCTGGCGGAGGTGCGGGCTCATGCGGGCGGAAACAAGGAACTGTCACCACGAGCAATTTCTGCAATTCCTGTTGGGAAAGATCCCCATTCCTGCTGGGTCAAGCCCACCTTTTTCACCCCTAGGTTTTGTACAAGCCACTGGCACCAAAGGGGTTGTGGCAGTCCGAGAGCCTGGCTCCGGGGGGAAGAAGGGCAAAGGGTCGTGTGGGACAGACCCCGCTGCTCCTGCAGCTCCGACTGCACCGCTCTGGGAAAGGCTCCAAGAGCAGGATTTACCCTGTTCAAAGGGTTTTTATAGGTGCTGCTGGCTCCCAGGCAGGCGCATCTTTCACTTGTTATCACAACACTCCTTATCTCGCTGCCAGCACCGAACCCTCAGCAAAGCTTGATGCAGTGTCTCGATTTTTCAAAGGAAAAAACCAAACACAAACCAAGACAAACGCTCAGCCCCTCTGTGCTGAGGGAAATACAGACAGGAGTCAGAGAGGCAAATGCAATTAGGAAACATATGAGAAGATTCAAAAAAGTTCAAAAGAATATGAGAAATGAAATGTATAAAAAGTAAATAAAACACATTGTTTAAAAATGTTTCATATTAGACTTCCCCTATAAACATTTTACTTTTTATTTTATAGATTTCATGCTATTCTAATCAACTTTATTTTTGTAACTTCACAACTGAAACTGCAAAACTTACAGCCTGTTTTCACATTTCTGGGGTGTCCTGTCAGTCTTTTATATCTCTCTAGATGAGGGAAAAATAAAGTCAATGAAGTGAGCCAAGAAATTCTAATTTCAAAACTTTTATAGAAAATTTTGCTGAAGAAACTCAGGCACCACATCATGGAAAGACCATAAAGGTTTGGTGAAAACAGTTCCAACTCCCAGACAAATCAAAGCCTAAATAGTTTACTGTTGCTTACCAAGAGTTTGTAAACTTGTAAAGGATATTAATGAAGGTGTAAACTCTTACTGCGGAAAACCAAATCTTTGCTGTGGAGGACTGGGGTATTAAAATCAAGCAAACATAACACCTCATCTATGCTAAACCACACCAGAACCTCAGAACTGCAGCAGCCATGTAATCTAAAAAACAATTTTGAGATGCAAGGCTTTGCTGGCCACAGTCATCTGGAGGAAGGTCCCATCTCATCTTTACAATCAAAGAGTTAACTCTGATGTCCCAGCACACAAATAAGTAAATGTGGGATAATTAGGAAACAAATTCTGCAAACATCTTGAAAGGGGCTGGAGACCTTTGATCTTTATAGAAAAGAAAACATTACAATACAGTCCAGCTTTTGGGGTCTGCACACATTTTATACCAAGGCAGAGGATGGTATCTTTCTTAAAAATCAAGTAACACCTAATTCCATCATACCCTAATTATCTTAACTGATTTCATATGTCTAAAGGTATTTCACCAAAAGATTAGAGTAGAAAGAGGGACTGACAAAATAATTAAATATGCAATTTGCCAAGCTTGGACAATATGGCTTTGAAATCACCTTTTCAGGAAGTTTTACAGCTTGTTCATTGACATATATATTGCAGCCTTCAGATTCTTATTTAAGCTCTTTTGATTACTTTAATGGATTAATACCCGAGTACCATCCATGTAAAGTCTAATACTCAAACCTGTTTCTAATTTGTCCAAAGCTGCACTACTTTCCTTTTGGTGTTATGCTATGAAAAAATACTCTAACTTTTTTTTTTTTCCAACATAGTTCTGTAAACACAGAAATAAGCCTGTATCTAGTTTGCTTTTTGGTGACATGAAATGCTTTTGTGTTTTCTAAAGTTTTGGTGACTCAACAAACAAACCTGCAACCCACCAGCACCACGAGAGGTTGGGTTTCACCAGAAGAGCACACAACGGCTGCTTTGACCCTTTCAGATCTCTTTGGGTGAAAACAATTGTAATAAATTCATGCCTGGACCCTTCACTGCTGCAGCGTTTTGGGGGCCAGGCAAATGGGGCTGGCACGGCAGAGGCTGCCCTGGTGCTCCCAGCAGAGGTGTCTGACCCCAGCACCAGTCCTGCTCCCTCCTCACGCCTCCAGTGGCACAGGGACAGCTCTGACCACAGGTCCCAGGCCAGGGACGGCCTCACCACGCTCCCAGCTCTGCTGTCCAGCCCCACGTGGGAAGGGTCTTTCTCTGCTTACAGCAACAACAACATTCCTGCTTCTCTCTGCTGCTCTTGCCTCTTTAATGGTGCAGAGTTTGCAGGAAAGCTTTCCACCTAGAACCTATGACCTCCTAATAGAGACCACGAAAGGAGCCACCAGAAGTGAAAGCAAGGGCTGCCTGCTTTCCCAGACCCAGCACGGCCAGGAGCACGCACCCGCAGCAGAGCGATGCATCCCATGGATGAACCTCTGGCACTCCAGGGCCAGGGGTGATCTCTGTGCCCGAACCCGCTCTGTGAACATCTTCCCTCCCAGCTCTCATCACAGCCCATTGCAGCACATCTCATGGAATCCTGCAAACCCACCGCCCCTGGCTCGTTTCACACACCAGGAACAGCTGACTGAGCTACACAGGCTCGCTGGCCTCCTGTTACTGGACACCCAGGTGCAGCTCTTTTGCCCAGGTGAAATGTAGGAGGAGCACTGCTGAAGTCGAAAGACATTTTACAAAATAAAAGTAAAATACACTTTTTGGCCACGGACACCAGAGTGGCACTGCTCAAACACAACCCATGCCCTGGCCAAACAGGTGATGGCACAGCAGAGAAAGGGCAGCCAGCTCCTCACACACGAGGCAGCAGAGCTCAGCTCACCCAATTCACCCACCAAGATTCTTCTGCCCAGTGCAGAGACAACCAACCATTTCAAACTCCTTGGAAAACGAACCTCTTAACATTTTTGACAACCCCTCCTGGGCTGCTCAGCCCCTGCCATGCACACTGCCAGTGCTTGCACAGCCACAGCCAGTTCAAACTGGGCTGACCCAGCTTCTGCTCCCACAGCCTGTGGCACCCCTCCAGCTCAGTTCAAGTTTTGTGAAAACAAAAGCAAAGACAAGCTTTAAATATTTAAATAGAAAAGAAATTCAAGTTTAGAACTGCACAAGACTCTGGATACTAGGAAAGGGAAGGTCTCAGCCATTCCTCCGGAAACCAGCACACATTCTTTAATGAAGAACAGTTTTTCTCAAAATTTAACAAAACAATCTAACCCAAACCAGCATGGCCTTTGCCTCTGCCTGAAGAATTCCAGCCTAATTATAAACTTCCTCTGAAAGATGAAAAAATATAGCTGATACTCACGGTTTGGGAGAAGAGGCAGGCAGCAGCAGCAGCTCCAAGGCAGCCATTCTACCAAGACCTGTTGATGAGCCCCAGGTGAGGCAAATGAGAAAGGGCTACTGAGCAGGTGTCTCCTGCTATCATCAGCTGGGACTGGCGAGGCAGCCTTGCACCTGAGCAGCTTCACCTGGGCACGCTGGCTGCAGTGAGACTCGCAGGCACGTTGGGTGTCAGGGCCCTTCATCCTCCTCCACAGCAGACCCAGGTCTAGACCATTGTCTGAACCAGTGGGAGCTGTTTCCCATCGGCTTTTTTCAGGTTTATTATTTCTCTGTTCCACATTATCATTTGAAGGCACCAGAAATGACCCAAGCTAGTGAAAGGCTGCCTGCTGGACTCGGGGCTTGGCTGCCCCGGGATGCTGCTCCCCCTGCAGGGGGAGTGCTGACCCGATGTCTCCCCTTCCAGGACAGAGCCCTGCCCTCACTGGCCACACCGGGGCCGCAGCAGGGGAAGAATAGTCTTGCTTTGATGCTCAGATGTAGTTCAGGGTCTTTTTGTTTATTAGTGTTCATAAGGTTTTGCCAAGTGACACACGTTAGGGTTAAAAAATATTGGTAATGTTGGAAATGTTCCCTGGAAGCCACAGTTCAGCAGACGCCTTAAAAACAACTAATTGAACCACAACAGAGAGACACCAAACTGACCCAATCCTTCCTGTCTTTGAAACTATGTACATACACCACATTTCAGGGTCAATTTATCACAACATGCCCCTTCCTCACTGGTGCATAGCAAAAGGGAGAGCATGGACATATTTATAGCAGGCGCTGCTTATCAGATGGTATAAATATGTCCATGCTGGAATAAATCATGGCATGGGTGTGAGCTCAGTGATCCATGGGGAGGAGGAAGCGTTGCTGAGCACCTGGGAGTCTCCATGGCATGGGGCAGGCTGCCCACCACCGCCCAAGGGCAGCTCTGCTGCGGGACACGGGGCCTCACCTTTGTGTTCTCCTTCCTGCGTGCACCAAGGAGCAGATGGAGAGAGTTACAGGGGCCTTCTCTGTATTCTCCTCCTCTGTTTACCTGTTTACAACTTGGCTATAATGAAGCTCCCCCAGACAAGGGTTCCTCAGCTTATTCTTGGACTTGCCTCAGGGGAGTGACAGTGATGGCAAGGCACCATCAAGGCATGCCATGCTCCTCTGCTCCTGCAGAAATAATAAATGTTTTCTTTCTAAACTTTTAGCTGTTACCAATTTACTCTAATATCAATATCACTGTTGCCCAAATTCCAAACATCCCTGCAGGTGGAAAACCCCAAGCAGACTTCCATATAGCATGGGCTTAAGAGAAAACCCAACACAGGGGGTTCCCCATTAGCTGCTGCTATTAGAAGAACAGTATCTAGAGGGTCTACAGGGACAGGGACAGGCTCAGAGCAAGGGAGGACAAGGAGAGGAGCAGGGAGATGTCTAATTCAGGACATTTCTACTCACTTGTACAACGGGTGACTCCTGCAGCCTTGGGAAACTGCTGAGATTTAATGTTTACAAAACTGCAAATACAAATATATTGATAGGAAAATCAGTTTAACTTTCAAACAGCAAAACCTAATAATTCACAAAGCATCAGGAGTCTTGGGGCAGAGCTGTGGTAGCGATGCACAAAAGGTTCACAAAAGAATTGCAGAAGGTGCATGGAAAAGGCTCATTAAGGAGACTGAGGGAGCAAAACGCCAGCAAACCCCACCAAGACAGAGCTGCTGTGTTCTTGTGGGACCATTTAAGATAATGTCCACTCCTGTTCACGGCCAGTTAGGGCCTTCTAAGAATAAACTGATTAAAGAACATTTTGCAACCTATAAACTCGGTGCAGTTTAAATGAAGTCTTTTAACCTTGGAGGTCTTATTTTCCTTATTAAGAAGTTGGGAAAGCCCTTGCCTTCCCCAGTTTGATCAGCTCATTAACAGACTGACAATATCTCGGGAGCTGCTGATGCTCAATGCTTTAATAATAACATCTGCTGACTTCCTCAGGGCCCGTTTCAGAAGAAATTAGGTACAGGTTTGCATGCCAAAGCGAGCAGGGATGTCATGAATCTGCGTCCAGCTGGGAAAAGCAGACAGGCTGCGGAATCGCTGCTGCCACCGCCGCTGCCCAGGCAGCCCCGGCCGAAGGAGGCAGGATCTGGCAGCAGCCCCCTCCCTCCCAAAGAGCCCGGAGCCCGGCTGCCTGCCCCGGCACCCCCGGCCATCGCCTGCGCGGGACCGGGGCAGGCGTGCCACCAAAGGGGCTGGTAACTGCTGTGGGATTTTTTTAATCTTGTTTCCTATGAAAACAAGGTTCCTGTGATCCCTGTGTGCTTGTCTGTCTGCCTGTCCTGCCCAATAACTTTGAACTCTTTTCTTTACTGATTTAAACCAGATTTCACAGAGAGGTAGAAGTCTCAAGGATAATTAAGTTCCTAAAAGGTTCATATGAGTAGGAATTTGGACAGAAAAAGGAATTTAAAGGTAGAACAGGGAAAAAGCTTGCATTAAGGGCTTTGAGTCCATTGACTGGCTTCTGCCACCCATGACAGGTCATTGCTGGGGACTGTGGGAACAGGGTTACGTGTCGGTGGGAAAAGCAGAAAGTCTTTGTGTAATTCAGAGAACAGTCAGTCACAGGAAGCCACCTCTGTGGCCTCCAGAGCTCGTGAAACTGATCCTCACATATCCCCAAGTTTGTACTCCTTGGGTTTTGCCAGCCCTCGGCCCAGCCCATGGACGTGACAGCTTTTCCCTGACCGGTGGGGAACTCGTTTGTCACTACAGAGTGGTCACCACCAGCTCTGGCACAGGGCTATCCTGGTCACTCCTACTCTCCCTCTCTCCTCACTCTGCTCACCCCATGCCATATTGTCCCATACCAGATTAAATAATAAATTATAAAAACTATAAAATAAGCAACCCAGTGAGCAAACTTACTTGGCATAGGTGTGACAACTCCCCTGAGAGAAGAGCACAGCTCTCTCCTATCTCTGCCAACAGGCAGTTGAGAAACAACCACTTTACTCATTTTTTCAGTGATAAGTGGCATCAGCTTTCCCTCCCCAGGAGAGTACCTGCCCTGCTCTGCAGCACCTGGAGTTCCGGGCTTTGGGTGAGGACATCTGCTATTTGATTTCAGGTTTCTTCACTCGGAGCAACCTCCAAGGATCTGTTTTGATCCTGTTGGACAATGGACATTAAATTTGGGCCCTAAAATCTGTAACTGGAGCCAATCTTTTCAAGCAACACTCGGTGGAGCAGATTGCATTTACAGCCCCATTCCCATTACAGGCCCTCAGAGATGCCCTGGGGATGCTTGGGCTATCCTGGCTGGAGCAGGGGAACCTCCTTCCCCTCCATGGGGACGGTTCAGGAAGCTGCAGCACAGTTTGGTGTCCAACGCGTGAGCTGGTGAAAGACTGTGAAATAAATCCTGGCAGAGCAGCAGGATGAATACTCAGTTTAATTTAAGATCCAATACTCACAAGTCCAACTACAAAGTGGTCTCACTTGGGGCGTTCTTGTAGCTTTTGCTTTAATCGAGTAAAATTCTAGAGGTCAAGTTTCTCCCTCAGCAGAAGTATGTCACAAGATTTCCAGCATTTCTGGTGGAGAAGCCCCGGACTAGAGCCCGTTTGCTCTGAGAATCACTAGATGGTTCATTCGGGCTTTTTCTCCTCGACACGTTGCCCATTTTATTAACTTCTGCTTTGCTTTAAAAAGAGGCATCTACCGTTTTGCTTCCCTAAAGAAGCTCATGTTATAATTCAAGTGTCAGGACAGATTAAGTTAAATGTGCTGTGTGATTCCCAAAGGAAAACAAACTTCCAAACATCCTCTGTTTGCCTTGTTCCATGTCATGGATTGCATTAGAGCCGAACATGTAATTCTGTCGCCTAATGTGTTAAAGTTGGCAGGAATTTTACTCTCTGTGCAAGGTGAGAAATTACTGAGCTAACAAAACATTTCGTTTCCCCCTCCTTGCGTTCCTTCTTTATGAGATTCTGAATGTGACATTTTCACAAAAAATCCCTACACTTATTTGTGAAAAATGTATATTAAAACCAAAACACATCAAATGGAAAGAAATCACAGATGGTTTTATTCACAAGCAGCAGAATTAATGACCTTCCCTACTCTTTATAAATATTGGAAGCAGATGAGTTCATTACTATTTCACTCTAATAAAGAAAACCTGCTTGATTTTGACAAGACATCTACTTATCTAGTGTTTCTACTGAATAATAAATCTATTTTCTTTGAAAAATAAAAGTTATCAATAAACAAAAACCTGCCTGGAAAATTTGCCAATCAAAAAACCCCCAAACATCTTCATTTCTGATCGTGCTGAAATGGAATTTGAGGGATTTTGAAAATGTCACTAATTTTCAGAATAGAAAGTTTTGAAATGTTTACTTTGTGGTCGTCTTAAATTTTTACATCTTTCAACAAAGCAAGCAGAAAAGTGAAAACATCTGAAAAGGCTTTTGAAAAGAAAAGAGTCAGCACAAGCTGGGTGAAGCTGTGGGCTCCTTTATCTTCCAGAAATCCGCACACATGGAGTGGAGTTTATGAGGGTTTTTTTAACCCGGCATTCAAACACTTCCCAGTTCACAATCCTGGCTCCGTCGAGTTTGCCAGAGCTTCAAAGTGCTGTTGGCAGCTTTTCCTGCACTGGGATAAAACATCTTACCCAGGGGAAGCAAAAGCTGAGTCATTTTTAACCCCAAACAACATTCACTGATGTGGTCATCTTGTTAGTCATGGAAATCCCGTGTTAGCTCTGTTTGTGCTTCTTTCAACACTTATTAACCAAGGAGTGAGGAGGTTTTATTTTAAACTGCAGAAGATGTTTATCCTCCCTAGGGCCATGACAATCAGTTACATGGCTTATCCATCATTCCAGAGAAAGGAAAGGATTTTCAGAAACTCCCCAGGCAAGTTAATTTTTAAAGCTGTAGGAGGGAGAGGAGAAAAGAAAACAAAACACACCAAAGCCACCGGCACACAAAGCCTAAAAGAACACAGGGACCATGCCAGCCGCCTCCAGCCCTGCGCCTGCTACTCCCCTCAGGCACTGGGAGGGTTTCCTTGAGGCAGGAATGACCACAAGACATCCCTCCAGAGAGCAGTGGCCACTCCCACATCTAAAAGCACTAAGCAGAGCAGAAGAAATTAGAAATGTTCCTTAGAAACCAAATTCCGTGAATGATGGATGTAAGCCAGCTCCAGTCCCACCCAGTGCTGGGGGGTGAGGGTCCTCCTGGCCAGCAGGCCTGGAAGCTCAGCTGCATTCCCAGGACTGGGTGTGCAGGTCCAGGCAGGGTCCTGTGCCCCGGGACTGAGCCCACGCCGTGGCAGCAGCTGATCCGGTGCCTCTGCTCCACGCCTGCCCACGCCTGGGATGCCACGGGCTGGCACGGGACCGGCCACTCTGGTTTATGTCCTCCCCACGCCGCCTCCTGCCCGGCCGGGACATTCAATCAGGTGCCGGTGACAGCTCCCACGGCAGCCCCAAGATGCTGCTTCTTAGTTTTTTGTGGAACAAGTGGTATTGCTTTCGAAAGGTTATAAAAACATATGCCTGAAGAGAATGTCGGGAACTTGGGTATTAATCTCCCTTAATTCAAAGAGCACTCAAAATAAGCGAGACAGAAATACTGTCTGGGGTGAGAAGATGCCAGAGGTCAGATTGTGCACCACTAGCTTGGGTCAAGTTCAGAAGAATAATAATTTAGCACAAAGAATAAAAATTCTCAGTGTAGTGTAGTACTGGCTGAGCAGCCCGTTCCCCTCAGGGCCATGCAGACAGCGGCCTGGCCACACTGCCGCTCATGTGGCCACCATAGCCCAGAGCCCGTGGCCACGGGCTGAGCCCAGGTGCCGTGGGCTGCCCCGAGACAAGCGCTGCCCTCAGCACCATCGCTGCCCGAGAACTGCTTCTGCCAGACTTTGCCCAATCCTGCCCCATAGAACATGGAATTTGAGTTTGACTTTGCAAAGTACCTGTAGAGCAAGACATTTTGGACACACTTTCCAAGGCTTTTAATATCTAATTTCCAAGGAAAAAAACCCCACAAACAGGAGTATGTTTCCTACAGGGCATCGTGTTGCCACCTCTGTAGTTCATCCTTCCAATCCAGGTAGTTGTTTCAGTGAGAAAATTAAAACACAAAAGCACACAGAATTATCTGATTAAAACAACTTTCATTTAACAAATTATATTAAGAATACAGACTGAGTTATCACACAATGAAACTTCCCTTTGTAAAATACAGGAGGGTCATCTAAAATAAATATAAAACATAGTAACATTCATAAGATTAATGCACAGTAAAATCACTTCCAGTAACCCAACCATCTTAGAAAACCACTTTGCAACTGCATAAAAGGTTTCTCTCTGCCATTTGTATGACGACTTTTAAATCTGTTGCTGTTAGGAAACAATTTCACAACAAATGACCAGAATATCCAAAGTGTTTGGTTTCCCTGTGGTGAATGAACCGAGCAGCACCTCACTGATCTTGTTTGTGAGCGGAGGAGCAGCCTCTCCTCCCCTCTGTACCACAGCCCGGGCGATAAGGCTCGGGATGACTGACACCAGCATGCTCGGCTGCCCCGCTGCTGGGGGATTGCTGCTGCTGGGAGGGATTCCCGGCTGTTTGTCAAGGCTCCAAGGCTGAGGTAATTATTTGGATGCAGCGAGCTGTGCCTGCCCTCTGGGAGGAGCAGGAACAGCTCTTCGGGCTCCTGGGGCTGCCATGGGAGAGCGGCCGTGGGCACATCTGGGGAGACAGACCCAGGGTCACCTGGGCAGCAGCGGGGAGGTGAAGGCCAACATGGAGCTGGCCAGCTCTACCCCGTTCTCCCTCCTCCCAGGAGATCTCAGGCCCCACAGAGGAGGAGGTGCCAAGGCCCATGGAGGCATGTCCTTGCCACTAGCACCTACCTGGCACGTGCAGCGCCCGTGACGGGAATTCTCCAGGCTGGGCAGCATGTGGGTTCAGTCTGGAGAGCTCAGGACACTGAAGGGGGCAGTGGTGGGTGTGAAACCAAACAAGCCCAATGCTACAGACTATCAACAACCTCTCACTGCACAGGAGGCTCCCA
Source organism: Pomatostomus ruficeps (assembly GCA_013400735.1). Classification (NCBI taxonomy): domain Eukaryota; kingdom Metazoa; phylum Chordata; class Aves; order Passeriformes; family Timaliidae; genus Pomatostomus; species Pomatostomus ruficeps. The sequence goes on from VYZT01009991.1 coordinate 47,573, forward strand.
GGAAACCTCCAACAAACATCGTGGGGACACGCAGGGACAGTCACAGGAAAAGCCTGACACAGTTTACTCCTAGGAACTACAGATATGAGGTGCTCCCGTAAGGGAAGACACCTGCTACAACTATTCACACTTGAATTTTATCACAAAGTTCACACTCTACATCACTTTCTGGACTAACTTCTTGCCTTTCCATGATTAACACAGCAGACCGCACAGCCTGGCCTGGGTGGCCACAAGTCACCTTGGCACATGACCAGCTTCTTGCCGTGAGGAATCCAGGAGGCAGCGTGTCACTATGAATTCACATCAGAAGGTGTATTTTACAGTAAGCAAACCCCTCACTGCTGCTTTTCTGTCTCTGTTGCAGATGTATAATAATTTGGCAAACTAACTTCTCCATCAGCCACAAGATTAAACTACCTAGAGACCAGTTTTGTTCTACAAATTCAGGCAAGGTAGCCAAGAACATCTGGTAAAGCTCTGAAAATTCACTTCTGTTGCTTTCCACTGACTCCTCCCCTCCCCTTATGCTCCAGAAAGCTTCTCCACAGCCAGACAACATCCGCATCAGACTCCCTGAACATTTACTGCCTGGGCCAATACTTCCAGAGTCACCTCTTGGACAGGGAGGAAGATGCAGAGAGATGCTGGCACTGGCCGTGGCACATGCCAGCATGGAGGACCCACTGTAAGGATGCAAGGACCAGCCTTGCAAAGAGCTGCCGTGAGTACAAAAGTTATGGAACAGCCAATAAAACCTTCCCGTGGAAATGCTGACCTGACACCCCAGATCTGGGGAATTCAGCAGTGCAATAAAAAAAGCTTCCTCTGATCAGTGGACTGAAAAGTTGACAGAGTCAACCGCCCTGCACTGTGTCTCGCTGTGTTTCCAAGCACTGGCTCCAAGCCCTCTCCCTTTTGGAATCGCCTGGTTTTCCAGCCTGTGGTTAGCAGGGCTGAGAGCTCAGCTGGCTCTCAGCAGCTGCAACCTTTTGTTCAAAACACCTTGATTGTGTTGGCCCCACAGGAACTGCATCTGTCCTGTCCGTGCACTTGGAACAGGCTGTCCCTGCAGTGCCGTGGTGCAGGACCACACTGTGGAGAGCAAACTCATCTCTCAAGGTTCTTTGCAAGTGAGTCCCGAAGCAGCTTTGCAGGCCCAGTGCTAGAGAGGGAGAAGTAAATACACAAATAGATCCTGAAGATGTAGATGCCTGTCCCAGCTGCGTGTCCTGCCAGTGTTTCAAGTATCCAGTGTTTCCTGTAGGTCACTGCAGAGCAAGCCGAGCTTGTTATCTCCAAGAAGGCTGGGCAAACCTAGTAGTTGGTATAAATGTTAAAGCACCGATTTTCTCTTACACAAGGGACTCGAAGCTCTGCACCCATTTTCCCAGACACACCCAGGAGTGTGGCACTGAGCATGGGGCTCGGCGGCTCTCAGAACCTGCTCCCTGCTGAGCCCCGGCTGCTGTGCAGGCAACCCTGCCCTCACACGGGAACAGGGGGCTCGAGGAGGGGCTGCTGGCAGCTGTCTCTCCGTCTCCCAGTGGCAGGCACTGCCCTCGGAGCGCTGCAGACTGTGCTGGCTGTGTTGCGCCCTGTGCTAGTCCGCAGCCCTCGTTCCTCCACCACGAACAGGGAAGGTCAGCTCTCAACCCAAAGCCATGAGGAACGCACTGCTGCAGATGGCTCCTGCCTACCTGCCGTGACCACTGAGCCACAGGAGAAGCTATAAATGGATGTCACAGAAAACTACAGAACAAATTACAAGCAGAAAAATAGAAAGACAAAAGATGGATGAGATGGGCACAGCACTACGGCACAGAGTGGATTTGAACTTGAAGTGAACCTGAGCCGAATGACCAAGCTGCCATGGTATGTTCATTTGTCGATGTCGGCATCATCAATCTGGCCTTTGTGAAGCCTGGCAGTGAGATCTGGCTTTTCTTTACTGCAGGATAAATAACAACTAAAAATGGTGGTGCAAGCTCCAAGTAAACGAGCACTTCCAGGGGGTCACCCAAGGGCTCCAGAGCTGGTGCGCAGCTTTAACTCTTTTGCCCAGAAACAATACACACGCAACCAAACTGGCCTCTGCTCTCCAACCACACGGCCACTCTACAGAGGCAGCTCCAGAAAATTATTTACCTGATTGGAAGAAGCTGAAGCAAAGATCTGGACTCAGTTTGTCCCAAACGTCACGGTATTTTGTGCTCTTTATCCCAGCAGTACAGTGTGGTGCCTTAAAACCAGAGATGAATCTTTGGACAAGAATTATTTTACTTATGTACAAATAAAAAATATTAGCTGACAGTACAAAACCTGTGGTTAGTCACCATTCAGTGCAACTAGCAAATGCCAGATCAATCTGAGGGAGTGCAAAGTGGGTCGGGGCACATGTGCGACCCAGGCTGGGAGCGACAACACTTTTACTGTTACCATGGCAATTATATTTCAGTGGAGTCAGGGAATCAGTATTTTACAATATAAAAAGTTGTACATTTTAACACTTACTCAAAAATTGCCATTTTGCTGCCATGATATATCTTTGTTCTACAGCAGAGACTTGAAAGAGCAGCACAGAGTCAGATGGGCACTTGTAAATAACTTATTACAGCAACTGACTTCTCCAAGACATGCATTTGGCTTGGGAGCAAGCCCAGTCAGCGATCACAGGGAGGCAGAGGTCAGGGTTTAATGCATCCCACTCTCATCCTGTGCCATGTCAGAGTTCAGTGTTTCCCCATGAATGCCCAGGAAACAGGCACATCTCTTTTGTTTTAGCAGCTAGCGGGAAACATGTTAGAGAACTGTCTCAATGACGGGCAGGTTGGCATCCCAGTTGTCAGCAGGGCCCCGCCTCCACGGGCAGCTTGGCCAGGGTCAGTGGGGTGCTGCCAGGGTCTGCCAGGGTGCTGCTGCCAGCATCCATCCAGAAACACAGGCTGTTTGTTGCTCTAGATCCATATGGACAGACACCTTGTGCAAGGCGAGGCGCTTCCTCTCAGGACCTGCAGTGCACCTTGGGCACTCTGCCTGCCCGGCCCTGCCAGTGCCCAGGGAGAGCCAGGGGCCTACAGCAAATCCAGTGACCACAGTGGATCTGGGACTGATCCCAGCCACAGCACAAGTTCTGTGCCCAGACTGTGGCAGAGGGATTGGCACTCACTGCAGCACAGTTCTGCACTGGACTGAGGGCTGCAGGAGCCTCCTGCTCCACGGTGTCGAGAGCCAAGCAGCTCCATGGCACTTGTGTGGCAGTACCAGCCAAGCCTTTTATTGTTCCTTTTAGGGCTGAGATGTCTCGATGTTCCGCAAGCTCCTGGCTGTGTTTGCAGAGGTTTGCTACAGCTCTGGATTCTGTGACTGTCCCGCAGCAGGGTTACAAAGTGGGGATGACCAGGGGGCTGCGTCAGGCCCCAGTCCTGTACTCACGTGGAGAGGGGTCTGCAGCAGCGGGGGACGGGGTTGGGGCAGCTGCCGAAGGGTCGCGGTCCCAACACGTGGAGCGGTGTGTGCAGGGGGTGGTGCAGCGCAGGGTGGTGGCGGTGGCCGGACACGAGGAGGCCTGGCAGGGTGGTTCCATCGCTGTGTCCCGTGTCCTGCTCAGTAGTATGCACGCACACACGCGCTCCGGCGCCGTGGCCCCTCAGGACGGCGGCACGGGCGGGCACCGGGTGGGGCTGGGCGGCAGGCGGGCCGCCGCGCTCTGCTCCGTGCGGAAGCTGTAGTCGTACTGTGGGGCAAAGCAGAGAGAGGGAACCGTGGAGCACTGACACAGTCACACTGCCCGTGCCTGGGCTGGGACAACGTGAGAAGCAGAAGAATGAGAGAAAAACCGGGCCTGGCAGCAGCTGGCCCAGGCACAGCCATGCCAGGTGAACCTGCTGGCACCACCTGACCTCACATCAGTGACCATCCCAGGCAGTGTTCACCCCCTCCCCAAAACTCAGCATTAACACAACCGTGACCACAAAGAAGCTAGTCAGAAAGATTCCCCCTGGCAGGTCTGCACAAGCTGCTACCATCAGAATTAACATTTTTGGTTGGCAAGAGGCAGAAAATCCCTATCTACACATCCCTGTGCTCCAACGATGTCACTGCAGGCAAGGGACATCCCCCATGGCTGGCGTGCACGGTAGCAGTGCCATCTCGTGGCACGCTGTAAGCCGCACCCGCCGGCCCGCAGCCCCTGCCAGGGCACCCCGGGAGAGGCCGGGGTGGCGGTGGCTTCCCCACGGCAGGTGGTGGTCAAAGCATCGCCCTGTGTTGGGGCTACCGGGGTAGGAGCTGCCCACGACCCCGGCACAGCCACTGCAACGGCCCCGTACACGGACTCTCCTCCCACGCACCTCCCGGTGTCCCGTCTGTGGCCTCTGCAATGTCACAAACATCCCCTGTGCGCTCCTCACCGGCCGGACTGGGGCACGGACCGATGGTCCGGGAACCATCAACCCTGGTGCCTGGCCCAGGGCTGTGCCAGCTCCGCCACTTCCACCCAACGCCGACCTCCTTCTGGTGCTGGCTCGAGAGGACACCGGCCGAACGCCGGGCTGCGGGAGTCCTGCTCCTGCCGAGCACAAGGAGCCGGCCCCGGAGAACCCATTCCCGGCAAGCCCATCCCCGGCCAGCCCATCCCCGGTGAGCCCATCCCCGGCGAGCCCATCCCCGGTGAGCCCATCCCCGGCGAGCCCATCCCCGGTGAGCCCATCCCCGGCGAGCCCATCCCCGGCGAGCCCATCCCCGGTGAGCCCATCCCCGGCGAGCCCATCCCCGGTGAGCCCATCATCGGTGCGCCCATCCCCGGTGCGCCCATCCCCGGTGCGCCCATCCCCGGTGCGCCCATCCCCGGCCAGCCCATCCC
>VYZT01009991.1:52610-101552 GCA_013400735.1 Pomatostomus ruficeps
TACCGGGGCGGTACCGAGGTTGTACCGGGGGCTATACCGGGGCGGTACCGAGGTTGTACCGGGGGTGGTACCAGGGCCGTACCGGGGCGGTACCGGTGCTGTACCAGAGCCGTACCGAGGCAGTACCGGGGGCTGTACCGGGGGTGTACCGGGACAGTACCGGGGCAGTACCGGGGGCTGTACCGGGGCCGTACCGGGGCGGTACCGGTGCTGTACCAGAGCCGTACCGGGGGCTGTACTGGGGTGGTACCGGGGCCATACCGGAGGCAGTACCGGGGGCTGTACCAGAGCCGTACCGAGGCAGTACCGGGGGCTGTACCGGGGGTGTACCGAGGCAGTACCGGAGGCAGTACCGGGGGCTGTACCGGGGCCGTACCGGGGCCGTACCCGGGTCTTTACCCCCCCTGGCCGCACCTCCCTGTCGCGATGCTGCAGCCGGCGCACGCAATAGGCCTCATTTTTCAACACCCAAACGCATAAAGATGTCAGCTCAAACTGTTTACTAATTAACACTTAAAAAGACACAAATTAGATATGCGTGGCTAAGAGCAATTATAATCAAGACGAATCTCTCCAGTCATTGGGGAACTGAGGAAACTCCTAATTGCTGGAACCAATGTTTTAAAATCTGAAATCATGCCAGTTAGCAAATATGTTCATTTAAAGAACATTTCATGTGACTGCACTCAAGAGAATTGACTACAAACATGCAAACAAGGAAAAATATTTCTGTGTAAAATTAAAATTTTAAGCTCTTCTAGATTTACAACTTCTTCATTAAATATATTTGCGAAGAGCAGCCCATGAAAACTTGTAGCAATTCAGTGGTTAAATGAACTGCCTTCCTTATCACTTTAAAAGGAATGATGAATATTGGGTGCTCCCTGTACTAATTAGACCCTCTCTAGACTTTTTACACCACGCCAAGCTCCATGAAGACAGGGTGCACCCTGCCAGCAGCCAGACCACTGCCCTGGCAGCCAAAGGCACTGCAGCATCCGCCAGAGCTGTGACCAGCGACAGCGACAGCGCCTTTGCCACCACCTGCACCTGCCCAGGTGCCCACTCAGTGACACTTCCCTACCCAGAACAGGCAGAAGTAGCAAGGACAAACCCCCAGAGCCCTTCCAGGGCTCTGCTTCTCTCCTCTCCATCCTACAGCCACCAAACTGGCCATGAAGTGACAGCCTGTGCCACCTACACCTGCACTTCACGACCTCTTCATAGCCCAGCTCTCTGCACCCTCCCCCAGGCACAGCTGTGCCATCCTGGGGCAGCCAGAGCAGTTCAGGTGCAGTCCAGGATTTGCACCTATTTCCATCATTTTCCTGACAGCATAGAGTCCTGAAATTCAGCTGCCTGCAGCTTGGAGGATGGGTGCATAACTCTGCAAATGTGGTGACAGAGAACAGTAATTCTTGGAATTCTTTGGGAATATTTTTTGCAAGGCATCTTGCTCCAGGGAGAATGTTCTGGCTGCTTTGGATATCCAGAAGATTTGCTGTAATGGTGCTATTGCTTGCAAGGGAAATAAAGCCACGCCGAAATTCACAATATTTATATGTGTAGTTCTCTATGTGCAGACAAGATGCTTCATCAAGGAATACGGGCTGCATAATCATACTTTTCATTACGCTGGAACGCACACAGCCTGCTACAGAGCAGGAGCTGTGGCAGAGCTGGCAGGTATCGGCCTCTCCTCCCTGGCCCACACAAACCATTCCAGTGCTGGTGTCCCCACACTCCGCAGGCCTGCGAGGGCACGAGTAGGGCTGTGCAGCCCAGCCGCCTCCAGCAGCCCCCGAACTGCCACACCTCTCCCACACCAGACAACACACAGAGAAGATGCAGAAGCAAATCCAGCACCACATGGATTCCCCTTTGGCCAACGGGACCATCTGCTCCCTGGCCAGCGCAGGGCAGGAGTGCGAAAGCAGACAGGCACGTGGAAGGGCTGCCAGCCCTGCGCAGCCCCTGGTCCCAGATCCCTCCTGACAGACACAGGCAGTCCCAAACACAGACAGGCACGTGTGCCACGTGGCAGGACTGCAGTGCCTGAGCCAGTAGGTGCATCCATCAGCCACTGCCCGTCAGGAAGCATCCTCAGATTCACTACTGCAGCCACTGCAGCCCCTTGGGGTGCCTGTGAAAGCCCTGGCAACTGGGCCTGACCATCTTCTTGTACTCAAAACTTTCAGGCAGAAGAGGGTGGATTTAGGCAACTGGACTCAACTGGAATAAAAAAGTGGAGAAGCCTTGAAGAATATGCAACAACTTTCCAGCATCAGCAAACTAAAAACTGATGCAGGTGTTTACCTGACACTGCTGACTCAAGTCCATTTGCCTCCCTGACATGCAAGAGGCACTGAAGAGTGTCCTGCCTGTACCGTGCATTGTTAGTACATGAGAAAGCAAGGTTAACCAAGACAGACATCTGGGATTAAACAGAAGGCTCCACACTTTGCCATTAAATTCACCACCTGAAGTCATGGATCACAGAGGGCATCCCTGACCCTGGGCTTACTGCTTGACTTTATCCATCCTCTGGCATTTGGCAGAGACAAGAAAAGTATTTTCCATAAGGGAAGGGTTCTTAAAAAGAAGTGAACACAGCCCTAGTGACTTGCTCAGTGCCTGGCTGGCTACTTACCTCCTTTTCTATTTCTGCAAGGGTTTTGATTGTGATACCCAAGAGATCAACCGGCTGCATCTGGCAAGAAAGAAACAAAAATGTTAAATTCAGGGTTAGGGAGGGGGTGTGTGTTTGTTTGTTTGTTGTTTTGTTCTGTTTAAAGTCAGCAAACACTCTATCACCAGAGATTTAGAGGCACCATCTGTAAACACCGGCAGGATCCTGTTCCTCACTGCACCAGGAGAGTGAAACAGCAGACAGGGGGCAGGGGCTCCCTTCAGCCCTGCTCCCCTTGATGCGACAGCCGACACTCACCTCCTGCGCTCTGCTCAGGCAGACCTGCCAGCACCTCCCACTGCAGGGCACTCTGTAACACCCCACACCTCCCACCTCCCACTGCAGCGCCGTCTGTAACACCCCACGAAATTCTACAACCACAGCACCGCAGTGTGAGCAGCACCAGCTGTGGGAAGCCCTGACCAAACTGACCATATGGTGGCAATGGTGTCTAAAGGATCCGCGGGGAGGATTAGCACGACCTAATCTCTCTGCATTTGTCCTCGCAGCAGGGACTTCAGCTTTCTGGGAATAACGGCCCATAAACAACCCTCTCAGAAAGCAAGGGATGTGAAAAACTCCTGTCAGCAGGAAGAAGAAAGCACAGAGCTGGAGCACTACTGAAAAATCAGACACAGCTGATGGCCCAGTGTTTGCCTTAGCAGCTTCCTGTAAATTGATTTTTAAAAAGATGCTGCTTTAGGATTTGGGAACTGATAGTGGGATGCTCAATCTTGGAGCTCTGGATCACCAGCTTTGACAAGCACTGGCCCAGTGACACCCAGAGGTCATTCTGAACCAGCAGCAGTGTTTGTGTTTCGGTGAAGCAGACGTGCCCTGCCCGTGCTGCTGGCACTGGAGTGCACTGTGCCATTACCACTGCCCTGACCTTCTGGAGTGCCAACAGGGAGTAGAAAAGCTGATGGCACTAGGCCATCCCCACAGCAGGTTAAATCCAGGAGAACTCCTCATCTGCAGCTTTCTTTACAATCTATGCTAAGAAATTAGAAATGCTTTCAGCATCAGGGAGTCCCATTGCCATTCCTATTTTTGATGGTAATAAACCTTGAAATCCCAGGCCAATTCAGTCTTAGAAGCAATCTGGCAAAAGCCTTTCCCACCTAACGGGCAGCTATTGTGACATGCAACCTCAGCCCATCTCGAGTACTGGGTATGTATTTGGCCCCACAACAGAAAAGGTCCCAGAACAGGTAATTTGTCTTCACGTTTTGTGATCGCTCTCCATGAAACGATGAATTTCAGACACTGGGAGAACAAAGGCAACTCACCCCTTCAGGAGCACAGGCAAACTTCTCCGAAATCATGAAAGGCACTCCATCCATTGCTGAAAGGGACAAGACATCACATGTGACGTTTCCAGCTGGCTTCTGACATGCAACTTCACACATTCCCAGTGACAGATCAAGCACTCACAGCATTGACACATGACTGATTGCTCCTGAACGTTACTGCCAGCCTTTTCCTCCCTCTAAACTGCCAGTGGTTTCCTTCTATTTAAGACATAGCTGTGTCACACCCTACCAAACCAGCAGCCCAATGAATTCTCCCTGCTCTATCCATATACAATTTCATGGCCTCAATTTTGCATTTCCTAGTTTTGTGCAGCTGGCAAAGCAGGACAGTATTTGAAAATATTTTAACTGGAAATTTTGAATATTTGAAAGCGGATTTGAAATATTTTAATTACTGGAGTAATTTTGTTATCAAAGGTGCTGTGTGGAAGCCACAGGGGAAAAGGGAAACAAAAGGAAACAGATGAAAAGCAGCATCACCAAATCCAGGAAGTTTTAAACCTGAAAGACCATCTGCATTTGTTATCCGACAGAAACCCACTTTGATCAGCCACACGCCAGCTTTTGTAAAGTAATCTAAAGGCTGAGCTGCGCCGAGCGTGCGCGTCCCCGCAGCCCCCGTGCCCCCCCGTCCCTCGGCCACGCGCTCCAGCCCACCCGGAGCTTGGAACTACAGAGCGAAGCAGCAGATAAAAGCAGGGTGAGCCAAAGGCTCCACAGCGCAATTAGCACTCTCCTAAACAAACGAGCTTCAACAGAGCTGTAATTAAGCAGGCCTGTAATTAAGTATATGCCCTTTATCATAACGATCATGCTTAAAAATGGCATGATGCATGGAAGTGTGTTATTAATGCTGCACTCCCCAAGCGCAGGAGCGTGTGCGGAGCCGGCGTGTCAGGCCCGTCACCAGCCTGCTGCTAAAATGCATTAAAGGCAGAAAGCAGAAAACAAGGTGCTCATTCAGCGTCTCCTTTCCCAGCCAGGCACCGGTGTCACGAGGGTTTAAATACCACCAGTTCTGGAAACTTTACAGAAACGAAGCCCTGCGCGGCCACTGCCACTACCTGTCCCCGTGCCAGGAGGGCAGCAGCCCTCACCCCTTCACCCCGTGCCTTGGCCGGGCTCCAGGAGCCCTTTGCCCACCCAAGGGGCTGCAGGCAGGCAGTGGGGACCCCCAAGACAAGATGCGTGGGGAGCAGCGCTCCTCCCTTGCCTCTGCTCCCAGGCTGAGCAAGTGCTCTGGGGAAAGGACCCTTCTGTGTCCCTCGCCTCGCCCCGGGGGCTGCGCTGCCCTGCTCCAGGATGAGACACCACGGCTGCTGCTGCCCAACATGGGTTATCTCACATTCATGAGGACTTCGAGGGTGAGGCACCCTGCTCCCACAGAAGCTCCTGGAGACTCACCATGATCTCCAGGGTCAGGCAACTCCAGCAACCGCAGGAAGGAGCTCCCACTGCTATGCGGGAGCCTGAGCGATTGTCCAGCATGGGGGCCACTGCTCCTGCTGCACACTGTGAGGCAGCACACAACTGCTGTTTACAGTAGCAGCTAATTTAATAATAAAATTAAATGAAACCAGAAGTCTAGGAGGGCATTTCAATTCCATGTGCCTTGTTTTGAGGTTGTTCTGTAAATAAACATCAGCAGCAGCCTCTGATTTCTTACTTTTTCCCCTTTTTTTTTCCCCTCTTGCCTTTAAAGCATTCCTGGCAGAGTGACTGCTGTGCCGAGATCCTGCCCTGTGTCACCACCTCCATGGGCAGTGTCACACTCACAGACCAGGCTCTGGCCCTGAGCTGCAGTTCCTGTTTTAGTCTGGCCAAAAGCTATACCAGGTTCCTCACAGCAATCTGTGCCACGTTTGAGACCAGCAGACAGTAACACCGGAGGATAAAGGAACTGGTTCTGGTGAATGATAAAGCACAGCTCTTTCCAAAGGTATCCATGTTGATTCAAATAAAAATGGTGGGCAAGGTCCCAGTTTTGGCATTACTCATTATCACAGGAGCAGCTCACGTATTGACCCACACAAGCTTCAACTTCTTTAAAGGTTGGGACATTAATATATTTCTAAACATTCTATAAAATGTTTGCACCTTGCAGACTGAAGCCTCCTTGCACACACACGCACAGCTGCCTGCCAGGGCCCTGCACCGTGAGCAGGAGGCGGCAGGTTCTCTCTGTGCCTGTGTTCTCCACAGCACCTGCAACAGGTCAGGGAGGTGCCTGTGCTCTTCTCCCTCAAAATGGAACAAAATAATTGGATTTCAGAGGGAAAATTGTTTCCAATGGCTGTTTGCTGCCTCCCAGGATCAGCTCCTTCCTGAGGGTCACAGCTAATTAAATCAGGCACTGCAATTAGGTAAAGGAGTTGAAAGGAGCCAGCAGCCAAAACCAGCCTCCCAAACCCCAGCCCCCAAAGGGCGGCGTTTCCATGAGTCCCTGGCAGCAGCCAGGAAATGGATGGATGCCTCAATGAGGAGAAGCAGTCATGCCCCTTCCTCGGTGCAGGAGCACGGGAACACACAACCAGCTTCTACCTGGTGGGGACTCCTTCACTGTAACTGACCAAGACTTGCTCTCAGGCTGTAACAGGGAGGACACCAAAGTAGGCTCTATAAATCCAACCTGCTAGCTCGCTTAGAAATCCTCTCTTTAATCTGCAGAAGTATTGTCACCCTCCTCTAAGCACTCGAGAGATGCTGCCTTCTGTGCTGCAGACTCCAACTAAATCTCAGTTGTCAAATTAGTAATTCATCTTTCTTGAATAACTATATTTTTAGCCAAGCTACCAGATTTAAATAATCAGACCTGCCAATGCTACCCTAATTTAAACATGCTGACGAACTTTCACAGGCAGCATCAGCTAACATAATGAGTTTCTGGATGACAAAGAACTTCAGACGGTAGATCTCTACACTACCCAGCGTAATAAGCACTTGTTCTTTTCTACAATGTGCACATAAAAGAGAAATCTAAATAATAGTTGCTGTAATTATCTTGAAAAATATGTGATTAATGGTGATTATGAAAATCTGTATAATTGTTCACTAAAGCTCCAAAGATCAGATGCTCTCCTGAAGCAGCCATCAGCGAAGAACTTGGGAACACAAAAGCTTCCAAGCTGCTGTCCGCTAGAAGCGTGTGAGGATGGGATCACGCGTGCACCAGCTCAGCCTTCGCCCTCCCGTGACCTCTGCCAGAGGTTCCAGGATGCCCACCATGTGACGCACGTGTCATTGTGGTGGAAACACCAAGTTCAACCTGTTATTTATGCAAATAATTAATTACTCTTGTATCCAACTCACAGTTTGTCATGACACATTAATGACTTGATAGACTTCTATGAACTAGTGAGCACAGGACAGCAGAGCGCTTTTATCGTCATTTAATTTAAAAACGATCCTGTGTGAAATTATCTAGTTGTGAGTGATGGAAGCATAAAGAACAGACTCAGCAAAGCTTCTTTTGGATCATTGCTTTATTAATGGTAACGTCAGGGAAATGAAAAATGCTAACATTGTCATATTTAACTCCTGGGTACAGATGAATCGCTGCCTCAGAGCCTGGCGGGCTCCGTTTGCACACTGCAGTGAGCGCTAATTCCTCACACCACGATTGTGGGGATACACAGCCACAGAAGAGTTTATATACCTTAACTCCCAAGGAAATAGCAGCTGTTTCTGCATTAAATTCTCACCATAAGCTTTTATAGCTTTGGATTTCTTTATTGCTGTTTTTGCATAGCCTTTTACACTTGAATTTTCAATTTCTGATATTAAAAATATTTAAATAAATAAATCCCTTGCAAAACATTTTCCTGCATGACTGAAAATGAAGACCTGCTAATCCAAACCAACAAAAAACCCAACACTGAGTGCACTACTGCCACCTTTAAAATTTAAATGATCTTAGATTTTAGAAAGGGCTTTCTCTAATGCTACAGAACTGCTCCCATTTTCCCCAGACCCGAATGCTAACAGAGTGTTCATCCTTTACCAAGAACAGTATCTCATAAACCAGCCTACAGCAACACCATAAAACCAGCAGAGCTCCCCTGCTTAGAGAAAACTTGATTTTCAGCTAAATGGCACCAGAGGAATCTGAAAGCAGATTGAGAACCAGGGGCTGGCACAGAGCTCAGGCACAGCAGCACTTGGAGAGGAGCCACAGCCAGGCCTGAGGGACACGTGAGCCCCTGGCTGGTGTGGGCAACAAAGGTGCCCACCAGAAGAGCTGGCTGCCCCAGCACTCAGCGCAGCGGCGGGCGGGCACGCACCACAGCTCACGGGAGGCTCTGAACACCACTGCCACTGGAAATGCACTGCAGCTGTGCCCCAGCCCGGGGAGGACAAGCGGCTGCTCTCGCCATCCGCAGCACACCCCTGCGTGGGCTCAGGCTGGGGCTCAGCTGCACAGGGACCCCAGCAGACAGGACACAGCCTTACCTGGGTGGGCTGAGCAGCCATGGGGAGCTGGTGGCACAGCCTGGTGCTGCCCAGGGCGCAGGCAGGAGCACGGGCAGGGGCACAGGGCTCAGCTCTGCTTGCCCAAGGCACAAACCCAAACTGACGAGAGCCCCAGAGCACCTCATGTAGCTCCCGAGCTGCAGGAGCTCACAGCAGGGCTGTTGTGGGGCAGCAAGGGCACGGCCAGATGGGAATGCCCAGCCCTGTGCCCGGGCCTGGCCAGGCAGCAGGACGGCAGCAGCACCAAACCACCCATTCCTGGTGCAGCGAGTGGGAGAGCAGGGGCCTCCTGGGCTGGGGAAGGAACCTCTGCCTTGGGAAAGGTTTACAGCTTTCCTGTTCGTCTTGAAAAGACTTTGATTAAAAAAACAGACCTGGACTAAATTTTCATTTTTGCTAATTTGATTGTCATCCTTGATTTTCTCTGTTTCCTGCATAGCTCATGACAGGGCACAATTAGTTCTTTACTGCTAAGATCAAGCCATGAAAACACTTGAAAAAATACCCCTGGATTTGATTATTTTCTTTTTTAAATAAAGTGAAGGTTAAGTACTGCATGGTGACGCCTAAGGAGCACCTCAGCACTGTGACTCCATCAGCACCAGAGAACATGGAGAGACTTCAAACAAGCTCTTCAAATTGCAAGTGTTTAGGAGCTCTTGATTTTATTATTTTTTAATAAAATGTCCCCTTTGAAGTCTCTGCACCACACTAAACTTCAAAGATCACACCTTAGCATGTGCTGTTTCCAAGCCACAACCCTTAATTAATTAGAGCAGAGCAGATACAAACCAGGGCACTCGCGTGGGGCTGCGGCAGAGCCGGGACAGGGCCAGCTTAGTGATGGGGAGGAAGGCAAAGGCAAAGGCAGAGGCAGGCACTCCTCCCGTGCCCGCTCACGGCTGCGTGCTGAAGAGAAACCCAGACGCTTTTCCATTCCCCTCAGCTGCGGCTGTAATGACAGACTCCTTGGAAGTCATTAAACATGTAATGTCTGTCTGCCACGGCGGCCGGGCAGCGCAGGCTGGAGCAGCCGTTGCAAAAAGCATCTCAGGCAGCCCCACAATGGCCGCAGTGTTCCCTGGCCAGCAGCTGTAAATTGCTGCTGCCTGATGAGAGAAACATCCACACAGCTTCGAGTGCTGCAGGGTAGGAGCGGGGGGTATTAAATCCACACGCTGCATATTGTTACAGTGTCTGGCCCCAGAAGCTTTTTCCTTTCTGAGCCACCTATGGTGTGGGGTGGGATTTGTTGCACCGTGACAGTCCAGGGCTCCCCAGACTCTCTGGACAGCAGCCAGGTCACTGGCCAGGGGCAGATGCTCACACTTGCAATGATGCTGTGATCTTGCCCAGCAGCACCCCACACCCTCCAGCAGTGCATTGAGTGACCAACATCTGTCCCACAGGACTCCCAGGGGAGACAATGGTGCACAGCCCTCTCTCGACATGGTTTTGGTTTAAGGGACTCAAGTTATTTTTAACACACAGCAGCTTTGTGTTTCAAATAAAAGCAGGAGAAAGAAGCTAGATCAGCTGCCCTGACAACACCGTGCTCTCCATTCTCTAAGCATGCCTGCATGTTGATGGAAAGAAACTCATCACAAGCATGGCTAGGAAGGATGTGGGGATACCCATCCGCCCCGGAGCTCACTGATGCACAGAACACGCTCCCACCATCCCATGGAGCATTGACTCAGCCAGAGGAGCCCTGACACAGACCCAAAGCTAAGGCCTTCAGTGCTGGCGAGGATGGCACAGGCACACAGCCCAGCCTGGCTGCAGGGGAAAGTCCCAGACACCGCGGGCTGGGGGCTGAAAGCCAGGGGAGGTGCCCTCCTCCTCCCAACAGCCGGACACGGAGCCACAGCCCTGCCGAGCCAAAAGCTCCTGTGCAGGAGGGGATCCACTGTGCCACTCGGGATCCAGATCTTCTAACGGGATTTAATTTTTAAGTGCTCAAAATCACTACTAGAGCCACATATTTCTATCAGGTAAATTTCATTTGCATATGCAAATGATATCTAAATACACTGCACCATTAATATGATCAGTAATTACATAATAATAGTCACCAATCTCCACACACATCAAACTTGCAGTTTTGTAGCTATTAAGGAAACTGTGCTTTGTAATTAAGATAATCCTCATTTCCAGATGCTAATTAACTATATAATAATTAGCTTCTTTTACTAATGCAAATTAAGTATTTTCATCCTTATTGGTAAAAGAGTTGCTTATCACTTAAAAAAGAGACAACCTAGAAATAATCCCTCCTCCCCCCTAAAGGTGAAAAGGTAACTCCATTTTTATCAGTCTCATTTGTGAATGCAAATTAGCCCTGATTAATCAAACCACAGATTAATGTGCCCATCTTGTAGCACGGACAGTGCCTGGCATGGCCTTCCAGCCCTCGGAGGACGAGGTCTGCGCGTGGCCCCCAGCAGCCCCCGGCTCCTTTCCGTGGTGCTGGCACTGCAGTGCTCCCTGCCCAGCACGGTGGGAGCGGCCACCAGCCCTGCCCAGGGACCCACTGTGCCACCCGGCACTCGAGGAGCCCCAGCGTGTGGCCGGTGCCACCGTGCCCGGGGCGTGGGCAGTCGTGGCAGGTGCGGGTGGCAGCGCTGCCAGCCTGCCACCACCGCGGCACGGCTCGGCCTTGGCGCAGCGCATTCATCATCTGCTAAACCAATCCACCCACTCTGCACCACCATTTGTCATTAATTATGCTAATCAGCACACCATTACTCTCCGATGACACCACGGCACTTATTAGCCAGTTATGGTTTTTCAAAAGCACAGCTCATTGTGTATGTGAGTGTTGCGCCTGCATTAGCCTACAGGGAAGAAATGTCCAATTATGAAAAGAAGAAATTTGCTATTATCTCCCTCTAACAAACCAATTTAGTAATTATAAAAGTCTCTGAACTCAGAAGGATTTGTTAAGAAGAGCTGAGTGATGAAACCAGAGAATTTTCTTTGCAATAACTTTCTGAGTTGGAACCGAAGTGACAACAGAGAATGAGCAGTTTCTATTATCTTAATTACGACTCTTGCATCTTCACTTTAGATGATCAAAAAGCAGAATTTATCTTAACACAGGCCTCTATTTAGCTCTTTCCTGAAACTATCTGATCTGTTTAGTTTAACAGACATGCAACCAAATGTGCGTGACATGTGACAGACACCGAGTCGGCCCAGGCTGTTCCAGGCCGCCCTCTGAAGCGCGGCCGCGGTGTCACGCACAGCGGCCACCACGCACAGCCCCCAGCCCGAGCCACGCGCCACGAGCGGGGACACCGCCCCGCGCTGACAGAGCTAAAGGATGGAGCCGGGCCCTGAAGCGTCCGTGGAAAACTGGCTTTGTAGGAGCACCCAATTCCTCCACAATTCCTGAGTTGATTTGTCTCTGCAAGGGGACACCATCGGTTTTGAAAGCTTAATATGTGTTAAGAGCTCATTAATATCATCAGGGTAAATGGGCCTATTAAAACATCTTTAAGCAATATCTGAACATACATCTCCCTAAACTATATTTAATGACTGTACTTAAGATACATTATATGAAAGTCTTAATGAGACATTAGATAGCATTTTGAAGATTAAAATTAGAGAATCCATATAAAGTCTGTCCACTTAATGTAGCCTTAAGCTACACTGATGAAATACATTACCACCAAATTATTACTTCATTAGAACAAATATTTTCTAATAATTTCTGATTTATGCCATTAGTTGTCTCCATATATATTATATATTCGTATCTATATGTACATATAAAAGCATACACAAAACAATTTTCTAGTTGAAGAGGAGATGGGAGGAATTCTGAGCTTTCTAATGGCTGAGCTAATTACTTGTCTTTTCTTTCTACTGAGTTAAAAATACGCACTCTTCATAAAAGTCCATTTACGGCGCCCCCACTTATCCATTAACCGTGAGGTCATTTTTTAAACATTTGCTGTTCAGCTTTTCAAGGGTCAGTAAGGTGCCTTGGGCTCGGCCCCAAGGCGTGGTGGCAGTGCAGCCCCCGGGGGGGGTTCCCACGCCCGGCGAGGGACAGGACCGGCCCGAACGAACCAGGGCCCGACAGCACTCGGGACAATCCTGCAGCAGTGGCCACGGCACCGCCCTGCCTGCCCACAGCACAGCCCCGATGGGCACCCACCCCGGGCCCTGGTGCAGCCCAGCCAGGACAGCGAGGCCACGGGACACCTCCCACAAACAACTGAGTCATTGCCAAAACAAATTGCAATAAACTTATTAGCAAGAGGGTTTTATGTGTGGTTTATTTTGTATAAACAGCTTTTCATTAGATAAATGAAGCCCAACAACCTTTACAAATGTTTTCAATTATGAAACGATGCCATTGAGATATCCGGATGGCGATAATCAGGGAAAACACCAGTGACATCTCCTGCTCAGAGCCGGAACGTGCTGCCTGGATGGCTGCTCCTCCCAGCACCATCCTACCCAGCCACACCAGGTATTTAAAAACTCCTCCTTTATTTGGTGGAATCTGTAGCAACAAGACTATTTACATTTATTCTGCCCAAGCCTTCTATCCAAAAGAGCAAACATCTCATTGCACCAATTTTGCATTTTTAACTGTGCAAATTAAGCATTCTTCATAAATAACAGCCTGGTTTGCTGCACTGCAACTCCTTTTTATGAGCAGCACAGAAATGCACAATGAGCAGCGTGTTCTATTATTCTTTGTCAAATCACAGAATGCTACATTAGAATAACTCTGCTGGTCAATGTAATATAGTAGATTAAATTCAACTTCTGTGCAAAACCCACTGTAAAACAGCATGATAAGAAGGCTATAAAAAATTTAATTTTACTCCAAACTCCATCAAAAAAAAAAAATGGTGTGAAAAGTAATTTTGCATAATCAGTACACGCCATCTGGAACAATTAACCGATTTCTATAGAACTATGAGGATCAGTCATATCTGCTTATTAAAGATCAGAAATTATACAAGTAATAAATCCTTGAAAAAACTAAGCGTACTCCCGCCTGTCAATGCTATTTTAACTTCAAATACTGAAGAACGCCTGATAAGGCTGAAAAGAAGAGATTAATATATGCAAATTACATCCAGCATTTAAAATCCCCAACAACTGTCTCTGGTTTTCTGTCCCTTATTGCTGCCTTTATGTTTTATTCATACACCAACTCACCTGTCACTTCATAAGCTATAATATTATGGGGGGTATTATTAAACAGCATAAAGCCAAGCTTTAATTGGAAAGCTTCATTGCATTTTCCAATTATTTGGAGTAAATTAAAAGCAGATGCACATAGTTTAATAAGGAGTCTAATATCAGTTCCGGGAAATCAAAATTCATTGTCATTACTATGCTGTGATAGTTTTGCAAACTGTACTCAATTTTGGAGGTTTTGAAAAGAAAATCTGTCTCTGCAATCTGTTAATTGTCATTCGGTTAATAACTGTTTAAATATCCAAACCTCTGAGCGGCTTCCTATTTAAAAAAAATTAAACTCTGGCACTTGGCAAAGCAAAACAAACACAGCACAGGCCACCCCGAGGTTGTGCTCCATGGGAACGGCGCCAGTCCTGCAAGCTCATCCCCCTCCATCAGCCACTGGCCTTCACCCACGGCTGCTGTGGGGTGCAGGGCGAGGGCACCCTGCCCGGGGGATCCGACACCTCAGCATCATCCTGCCTGAGGGATGTGGCACCTGAGCATCACCCTGCCCAGGGGATCCAGCACCTCAGCATCACCCTGCCCTCGGCACCACCCTGCCCTCCATCCCCACTCCAGCCGTGTGTGCCTACACGCCCACGCCCTGCCAGGCTGTCCCCTACACCTGCTCATACATAATTCAAGGATCCAGGGTTACAGACGGATAATCCTCAGACTGAGCAGCCTCCCTGGAAGGTGACGTGAGCTCAGGAACACGGGTGAAGCCCACGTGCCCCAGCAGGAGGGGACACGGTGCTGAAGGGAGCCGGGACCGAGGTGAGGGCAGGGCAGTACCCAGCCAGAGCCTCCAGCTCCCATGCCAGCACATGACAGGGAGGTGAGGAAAACAACAAATGGCACTGTGGGCGACAGCAGGTTCACCAAAAAACTGTCTTACAAACGTCACCTGTGGGAGAACTCATGGCCCAAGTGACTTGGGAGAACCCCAAGTCCCATTTGGGGTTGCTGCCCCAGCACAGCCCAGGTAACGTGGGGCACGCTGACACAGCACACCAAGGGTCTGTACACCACGGATGCGCTAATTTAATAAGAAACATACTTTTTGAATCTCATTAAGTATAGTGTTAAGTAACACACTTCCCTTTCTGAAATATGCAGCTGCAGCATTTTACATGAGACTCCAGCCTCCCTGAACTGCTGGATATTAATAGAGCCTTTCATAGCTGGAAGATTATCCAGGTCTCTTAGTCCAAAGACTGGAGATTGCAATAGGGTAAAGAACAGGCTGACTTTAATCTCGGCTTCAGTAAAGAGGTTTCAATGCAGAATAAAGCTTGTGTCACAACTTGTCTGGCTTTTGGACCATCCTGATTAAAATTCAGTGTCACAAAACATAAATTTAGTTCTGCTTCTACTCTTAAGACGCGCCAAGAACATAAGTGAAGGGATGGGGACCGACAGTAAGATGCAGCACAGGACCTTCCTTTCCAAGACTGGGGGTCTCAAACCCCTTGAACATCAGAGGCGACCAAAGAACCACCAGGAACTGTGCTAGAAGATGAAGATAAAAAGCAATCCTTGTGCACTGATCCGAAAAATAGCATCTCCCTTTTTTTCAAAATTACCTGTTTTAGTAAAGCAGACATACTGTGCCTAGTAGATAATTTCATTATCTACAAAAATGAAGCAGAACAATAGTTTGTAAAAATAAATTATTAACCTCTAATTAAAACATCTGTCCTCCTACATGCAGAAGAGTGCTACAATGTCTTTTAAAAGGAAACAGACAACTAAGGAAGTGGCACATGTGGCCAGATAACCTGGCATTTTGCAACAAGAAGGAATTTGACATATGGGCACTGAAATATAACAAAATCTCAATCTAGAAAGACCTCTGAAAGAGACTTCTTTTGTCACTACCAAGAAGAAAAAGAAAAAGGATGGGGGGTAGATACCCCAAGGCATTCCCAAGTTAGCCCCTCCTGAACAGGAGGAGGAATCAGGAAGCAAACTGCTGTCTCAGGAGCCGTGTGTGAAGTCAATGCTTCCCACGCCACTGCCCGGACAGACGACACCTGCCCCCCGCAGCCTGCAGTACAGAAAAGCAACTCGGTTTCCTTTTCAGGAATCCACTGGCTTTGATGTTTTTCCAGATCATTAACATCCGTTTCCACTCTCTCTGCTGCCTCCAGAGAGCTGGATTAGAAACCTGCGTGAATGCCAAACGTCCCTGCAGTGCCTGCAGAACAGCTCATCCTCCTGCCGACAAACCCCAGCTCAGCTCGACCTCGTGCCACGGCCGGAGCCTGGCTCGCCTCGCCCTGGCTGGGCTGCGCCAGGCTGAGACCCCCTGTCCCTCCCCAGCGGGGCTCTGCCCCGGGCTCCCCGCTGGGAACGCTCACCCGTGTGGCCCAGCAGGCGGAATTTGGACCAGAGCCTTTGCTCACAAACGTTTCCCTCGCCAACCTTCAGACCACAGTTTGCTCTGACCTTTCACAGAAAGTATCTTAAAGAGGGCAATAAATATTTAAATATCATAGAAAGCTATTTATATATAAATATAATAAATATCCATTTAAGTAAATATTTACCTCCCTAAGGTAATAAATAGTGGTGTGTGATTCCTAAATAAACAAGCCAGAGCTGTGGAGAAACTGGCACCTGCAAGAGCTGCACACGGAAACCTCCTCTCCGTGGCATGCTGGCACACAGACTCCAGCCAACCCTGCGCTGGCAGCCGGCCGCACTTCCCTTCCCTGATGCTCTGCTCAGCTTCTCACAGAAAAATACTTCACACAAGTGACTTGATATGTATGGATAAAGTGGTTAAAGACAAGCACAAAACAGTCCCTTTAAGATAAGAAATACATGCACAGGAATTTCAGCAGCAGATGACTGCTCGAAAACCCCTCGCTCCTCGGCGACATGAACACCAGGTGCTGCGGCCTCGGTCCCAGCACGGACACGGCTTTATCGGAACATAAAGCGTGTGATGCCTTTTGGGATCTGACATCTATGCTCCAACCCAGCGGGCATGGCATTTCTCCTCCTAAAGAGAATGAAAACCCTCACCTGCAGCTCAGCAAGGACTTGGACTGAACTGAGAACGCTCTGAGTGGTGAGAGATCCTCTGCTTCTGCATCCTGTTTTATTTCTAGGGATTAACATGACTTGAGGATGGATCCCTAAACTTATGGATGACATGTTATTAGGTCCAGCTAACACCATTAATTTCTAAAGGTACTTGCACTGTTTTAATGTTTTAATTGTTTGGGGCTGACAGCTGGCAAGTGTTATTTGAAAATACTTCCAACATATATCAAAGTATGTTCTGCTTTTGTTCTGCTGCTTTCCCAGCACAGTTTCCATATTTAAGTGGTCAAAAGATGAACCTTGGTGCTACCCAAGGGTAACTGATCATCTTGTTAGCTCCAAATTTCTGCCAGAATAAATATCCTTGGCAAGGTTCATCTTACTGAAATTGAGTTTCTGGCTACACACTGCAGCAGGATCTGGAAGTTCATACACTTGTGTCCTGCACAAAACTGGTGCAAAGAGGCTTTAAGAGCTTTGTGTACACATTCTGATGGGGTTGTACAGACTGACAGACTCCATACAACACCACTTCTGTCCTAATCTGAGAACAGGCCAAGAGAAGGGATGAGATTGTCCTGGAGTCAAATTACATAAACTTCTCTGCTGCTGCCCCAAAACACATCTAGCTGTAATCTAACACTGAGGATGGCTACAGGGAGATTTCAGGGGGAAAACAAAAGACAACCCTGCTCCGCAGAATGCACAGATCATCAGCAGCCAGGGCTGGAACCTGCAGCTGAGTAACTTCAGAGTGCTGCAGAGGTGTTAACGCCCACCCAATTAGTGAGGCCTGCAGAATATCTGCACTCCTACATCTCTTGGTTCCTGAAAGGGTTAAAGCTTATTATTAGCATATAATTTACAGGTCCCTTCTCCCAGGAAAGAAATAATGCACAGTAAATGCCACATTCATTTTAATAATACATGTTACAGTCTGTGCCCAACATCTGCACAAAGGTAAAGCAGACAGATTTTTTTGACATGTCCCGCTCTGCCATCGAAACACAGGCTTTTTGTTTTGTAAGTGACGGAAGGTTTAATCAAGAAAGCAGGCAATTCATCAATCGAAACAAGGCTGCTCACACTGCCCTGACAGCACACACATGGTTTTATACAGAAGAAACCTGGCCACCTGTCAGCAGCACCTTTTACATCAGGATATACAAATACACTGGGTGATCAATCCTCCAGCTCTTCCCATTCATTTCTTCATTTTCTTATTGTATTTTTCTTTATGCTAGATGTTGCCCTCATTCTCTGCAGGAATAGATGGGAGACAAGGCAAGCTATGGCTGTTTATACACTATCATAAAAATTTATATACCCTTAGAGTGACTTATTTCCCTTCTATTTGAGTACCATTATTATAAATAATTTTTCACTTCATTGAGGAATTTTCCCTGTATATTATTATCTGTGCCTGCCTGCGAGGGCTCTCTCTCCCTCGCTGTGCTTGTGCCTCTGATAAGCCAAAGCAATATGCAGGCAGAAGATGCTCAAGTCTGAAATGAAGGCAGTATGTAGTCACAACAACATCTTAATTAAACTGAAGGCCGTGAGGAAAGACTGCGCTGTGAAATACTGAGCCACGTCTGTCAACAGGTCTGTCTGGAGAGAGGCATTCTTCTTCCAGCAGCTGCCCGCCCCAGCGTGCACACTAAACCTGTCAGCTCCTCAGCACCCTGCTCCCAGCAGCACCCACAGACATTCTGCACATCACCCTAGAACTAATTCTGCCTTTTGGTCTGGGGTGCGTGGCACAGGTTGGGACCTGGGCACGAGGATGGTGCCAGCAGTGCCAGGGCTGCGCTGCCCCGGCACATGAAAGGCTCCTGCCGTGAGCTCTGGGCAGTGCTTCCCTCTCTGCACCCTGCCACAGACTCACTCACTAGTTCACTGTGCCAAGAGAAATCTCCTTAACTTTCTGGTCACCCACTGTGTCATGGCCAACACTGGCAGTGACAAAAGACTGGTTCAAAATTGTAATTGCTGCTTTCAGGACCATTTTTTCCTTGACTCCAGTTTTCTGCAAACAACAACTGCATTACACAGCCCAAGGGGTAACGGGCAGCTCCAGTGAGGATACAGTCATTCTGCCAAAATATATTTGCTATACAAATTAGGATCAGCCAAAATTCATTTAATGTTCCACAAACATGCTGAACCCCTGTGCCCACACCAAAGCTGGAAGAGAATGTTCATAATGGCTTTTGTTTCCTTCACCAGCCCCAAGAACCCCTTTTGTGATCTGGGAGCCAAAAGAGGGAGCCCACAGGCCTGTCTGCATGCGGAGAGGGATCCTGTGTCTGCCGGAAGCGCAGCTCCCCCCACCCACCACACTGGCCACCATGGCCCGCACATCCTCCGGCACAGTGAGTCCCGGCAAAGCAAGACCCAGCAAAGTGAGCCCCAGCAGCGCAATCCCGGCGGTGGCAGCGCGTTCCCAAACCTCCTGTTGCCATGGCACTGCAGCGAGCACTGCAGACAGTCCGGACTGGCTGCACACCACACTGATGGAACAGGAAACTTGGGAATGGCTTCCAGAGGGCGTCTGGGGGCTAATCCACCTCGGCAAGGTTTAAGCACACAAAGAGCACTGTCACGGCACCTCACTGCAGCTGCTGACAAGGCAGCCGTGGTCAGGAGCTGTGCATGAAAATCCTGTCAATGCACAGGATGTGTCATATGACAAGACCCTTTCTTTGGAAAGGGCTCACAGCTGTAAGAGCCATTACAACACTACAACACATGCACAACTCATCTAACAGCGTTTCTGGAGGAGAATGTGCAACTGGAGGAAAAATAAGAACTATATACTTCAAAACGTGCTCAAGCAAACATGAAGAACTAATGCCCTGTCCATTTCCACAGGCCTTGTTTTGTGCTTTGTCTGTACTGATCTGGTAAAGCGTTCAGGCTCTTTGTAAAGCAGGCACCTCCTCGGGCTGCACCACAGCAGGGGCCAGCACATCCTGTAGCAAGGTCAGTCCCAGAAACACCCACACAGAGCTGCTGCAGTTGGTGCATTTGGTGCTTTCCCAGGAGAGAAAGCTCGGCTTCCCATCCCCACGCAGAACTGTCTCATGCAAACACAGGAACACACCTTCCCTTACATTTCCAAATGTATTAGGGCAGGAGAGTAACAAGAAGAACGAGGACTGACAAGGATTACACAATTGTTACATCCTACCTCTTCAGGAACCTGAAGCTGCAGTTTAAGTTATTACCTTATAAATAACCCTTTGATTATGGTACATGAATTAATGCCGTGTTCCCATGTTACAAGTGTCACTCACTATTAACAGGAGGAACCTGTGAATGGTACATTTTTGCCATCTTCTCTGCCCTGATTATGCACAAGCAGTTTTGACTACACAGCCCACTGAATCCACTGCTGGATTTCCAAACTGTCCTCAAGTCTCCTTCAGCCGGATGAAGGGATGTGACTTTCATTAGGCTTTGACAGAGTCAGGTTTAAAGCCAGTATCATTTTCCTCTTGCAAAAACAACAAAACAGAGTGAAACTTGTGCTAAGGGTGATTCCACCATGTCTATGACAATATTTGTTCAGGTGTAATAGTACTACAGAAAAAAAAAAAAAGAACTCCAAGAAAAACTGTTGCACCCCAGCACTACCAAGCTGAAGCACGGAGCACAAACTGGCCCCTAAGAGAAGGGGTGGTGAAATGCACTCCTGCACCACAGCTGAGCCCAGTACTCCCTTTGCTGTGGGCCATGAACAACTCCCAGACCACACAGCTCTGAGCGCCTCCCAGAGTGACAGAGCCCATCAAGTACAACTCTAAAGCATCCCAGCCTCTTGCTTCCACAGCCTGTTCTTCCTGGGCCCAGAGAACCTGGCTACGTTTCTTTTGAGCTCACTCCTCCTTTAGCAAAGTGAGCACTCAGAGCCAGAACCTCCTCCTGAAGAGCAGAGCTGCCAGGGACGGCTCACAGGGACCCCAGCTCCAAACCAAGCCACTGTGCAGTCCTGGGGCACAATAACAGGTTCATCTACCTGCACAGGGGAGGGAACAGGACTGATCCTCCCCACTCCATCTGAATAAACAGCTCCCTGCAGATTAGTACTAGTTGAAAATAAAAACTGGCTAAAATATTCATTGGCAGATTTTTTCCATGTTAACATCTGGAAATTATCACAGGCTCTAGCACTTGTAAACTGGTTTGGAATGATGAATAGAGGGAAAGCTGCAACCACAGAGACCAAGTGTGCATATGCAAGCACATGGTTCTCGCAAATCAGTGCAGAACCCCCATTTTCTAACATCTCACTCCAAATTTTCCCTAACACTGGGAAAGAAATATATGCATGGCCAGTATAGAGAATACAGAAATGAGAGGGAGTAAAGGTCTCATCTGTTTATAAGATGTATGTTGAAGGTAGCAAAGACCACTGTGTTTGAAACTCATCCTTGATGGACAACACCAAGCCTCCTCTGAAACAGGCAAAGTTGTCTCTTGTGACTCACCTGTGAAGACCACGAATAACATCAGGAGCAAAGTATGTGTCAGTGTTGCTTTCCATCAGAGCCCTCACCCACCACCTTGGCGGGCAGCAGCATCTCTCCCTGCGGATCAGGAACACTTGCTGCTGGCAACAACTGTCCCTGGGCCTTTCCTGGGGTCTCTCTGAATAGCTGAGAGCAGCTGAGGTGCAATGGCACTGATGAAAAGCTGGGTGCTGTTTCGTGGGCAGCACGCACCTGGCTGTTTGCACACGCAGGTTTGCTGTACTTGGTTACACCTCTGAAACACGAGAGCAGACGCGGTGCTCACCTGAGATAGCATAGAGGTTGGAGTGCTGGTGCTCCAGGTCCAGGCGGCTGCTGTGACTCTTGCCCCGAAAGCTGGCTGGGAGCGTCAGCGAGATGTGCCTGAGGGAAAGAGGGAATGGGGCAGATGTTACCAGAGAGAAAAACACTGCTCCCGTCAGCTCACGCCAGCCTGACGACTCCAGACAGGTTAAGCAGCAAACATCCATTTCAATATTGCTTCCAAAACTGTCTGCAAACTGTCTACACCCAGAGTCAGCCCCTCCACCCCTCTGAGCACTGGGCTCAGCCAAGAACCAAGGACTGCAACAGTGGCCATCCACCCCTGGCCAGGCACAGCAGCTCCACACGAGTCAGCACCCATGAACAGCCAGCACGGCTTTCCCCTTTAATTCAAATCTGTATTTTTCTAATGCAGATCCCAGGTCTGTGTGAATTTTAATAAAATGTTATCATTAATCTTCTGGACCGCATTGCCACACATTATAAAGATGCTTCCTCTTCACAGAGGGGCTCAGTGCAGCATGAGGCAGAGGGAGCAGCTCCCACCTGACCTGAGTGAGAGCTCCTGAACACGGGCAGATGCTGAGCATCGCCCTCCTGCCAGGAGAACCAGGCAGCCTTTGTGTCCTCCTGGACACCCTGTGTGTGAGACAGGGCCCCGTGTATTCTCCACCAAACCCACATCCTCAGCCAGCAGGTTTTATCTACCACACGAATCATCTGGAAGCTATCTGCCTTTAAAAACAGGACATGTTTTGGGAAGAACAATGTATTTTTAGCCCTTGATGCAGATGATGATGAACAGCACAGATAAAATAAGAAAAAGCAAACATCAGGCTGAGTTTGCTTGTGCTTTCCAAAGCTATTTTTAACCAAAAAAAGATGGTGTGAAAATATATTTGAATTTGGCTATCAGTTTGCTGTTTAAAACACAATCCACATGAGAGTCTCTGGAGCAGAGGCATGTTTGTTATGAACACACTTTAAAACAGGAGACCACTGCCTATGGGCATGACAAGCTTCTCATTTGATTTTTAATAGAAGTATTCAAAAAT
This sequence comes from Pomatostomus ruficeps, assembly GCA_013400735.1. Taxonomy (NCBI): domain Eukaryota; kingdom Metazoa; phylum Chordata; class Aves; order Passeriformes; family Timaliidae; genus Pomatostomus; species Pomatostomus ruficeps. The sequence continues at coordinate 75,205 of VYZT01009991.1, forward strand.
ATTTTCCAAAGCACCAAGGCAGCCAGTAGAAAAACTGGATTTCTCTGCCCTCTATGAGGAACCGCTTTCTTCACAGCAGAAATTGTTCTGGAGGTAAATAAAGCAGGTCTATTTAAAAGGCCCATTTTTAAGGAGAGTATTTTTAGAAGTTGGTACCAACTTGTGCTGCAGGAGAGGCTGACCCCTGCCCTGCAGCCAGCCCTCGAGCACAGCCCCCTGCCCCTCCAGGGAAATGACACAGGTGGGTGTGCACTGCCACGCGCGCTCGCCGAGGGACTGACCACCCCACGGACACCGTGCCCAGCCCACGCTGCCCAGCGCCACGGGGAATCCCCTCTGCTCTCCCCTGCACACGGATCCACGTTAGGACACCACGAGGAGTCCCGTGGTGGCAGGGGGATGACAAAGGTGACACGGAGGTGTCCCCTGCAGACCCACCCTCCGCGGGCAGTGCCAGCCCCTGCTGACACCGGCTCTTGGCTGTGGCTGTTCCGATGACCTCCGTGCCTCCTCGGGGCCACCGGCTGTCCCTGAGGCGGGACAGGGCATTCCAGCACTCCAGCTGCACGCCGACAGCCAGAGCCACGTCTCCAAGAAGAACATCAGCTGCAATACCACAAGACAGGGCAGTGACTGCTGGGTGAAAATCAGGTCTCCCCTTCCCCCTTTTCTTTTTATAAAAGATGACATTGTAGGGAGGAATGGGAAACAAAGCCCGATTTATTTTAAATTAATGTAAACTTTGGCCAGGATCAATACAGCTTATACCTACAAACTTGATTGCATAATGCATTTTCCTTATGTGTTGTGAGAGCCAAATCATTTTGCATTGTAGAAGACAAAAAAAGAGGCTGCCATTGAATAGCAAGAAAATCCCAATTACAAAGTCCCCAAGTTCCTAAACACATATCGTGAAAGTATGTGCACTTCTGTGGCATATGGCAAATCAATTACTAGTTTAAATTTTAAAACAAAAACATGGTAAATGTGTTGCACAAATAATCAAGAACAACGGTTTGGTTTAGATTACAGCGGCCACTAGAGTTTTGAATACAATTAATCATCATTCCAGGCACCGGGAAGCCATATTGACACTTATTCCTAATTTGAATATTTAATTAGGGTGAAGTTCTTCATCAAATTATCACAGAACTGGGAGGAAAGCCTAAAAGATTTAAACAATTACTACTTTAACCCTTACCCAACTGCTCACCTGTGAGCACAACAATCTTTCCCTGTTCTGCAAAGCTGGAACATGATCAGGCAATGTGACAAGACAGCGTGCAAAATGTACCACAAATATCCTGGGAAAGGGGAACAGACACCCAGCATCCCGAAGGGCTCTTCAGGGGAGGCCAGGCTGGCACAGGCTTGTGCTCCTTGACCTTTACCAGAGCAAAGCTTTTGGGCCACATCTCTATTTTAGCATCAAGTGTGGTTCCTTCCAGGACGTTTGCGGTTTGGGGTTTGTTGTTGGTTATTTTTAATTGAAGAGCCTGTCCAAAAGCATCTACCAGGCTCCTGCTGCCCACAGCTGACCTGGCACCGCCACTTGCTCCTGCCTGGGAGGTTTCCCAGCCCCGATCCTGCACCAGGAGCTCACGGGATGGGGCTGGACCCCAGCACTGCTCCAGACCTGCTGCACCTCCAGCACCCCATGGGCATCCTCCCTCTGCGCAGCCCTGCCTCCAGCTCTCACACACCTCTTTATGTGCTGTATTAATCCATATAAGAAAATCTCTTTTAATGAGGAGTGATATACTTATGAACTCTCTAGAGTCATAATTAGAGCAAACTAATTGAAGTTGTGTTTTGACACACTTTCCAAATTCACGGGTACTGCATGACATATTCACAACACTACTGCTGCACACCGTGGTGACAGCAAAATCATTAGGCTAATAACACTCATTTGCATTCCGATCATACCAGCAGCGGCCGTTAAATGCTGCCTCAACCGGCACTCGTTTACTCAGAAAGTTTCCACTGAAAGATATTAGCAGTAATTATTAGTACTTTAGTGAATCTCTGATGTTGAGGAACGGCAACTCACAAAGACTATCCCCATGCCAATTATCTCCCTTTTGAACTGTCACCAGCAGAGTTTTCCTGCTCCCCAAAGACAAGCAATGCGGCAGCCTGGCGCAGAGGGAGGACGGACAGTCCTGGCAAGGCCGGGCCCAGGGCTCCAGGCTTTCCCTCCACAGCTGGGGTCAAACCCATGCCACTCCAGCACTGCTCCAATACCAAACATATTTTTCCCCAGCATATGATAATTTCAAGACAATTCAGAGCAAGTTTAAACACGCCCTTCACTTCAGTTGCTGTTTTATTCAGCAAATCCACAGAAACAGTCAGCATGTGATGAGGAGATCCTTCACGTGCAGGCGAAGGGGATTTGAGGTCTGTGCACATTATGGCCACTTTTTGAACATTTTTTGAGAGAAACTCACATAAAACAGGCCCAGGAATGCCCGATGGTTCCAAACCTGTTATTAAGAACTGTCTGCAGGAAGGTGATGAACTGCTTTTGAAGTGAGGGGGCAAGTACTCATAAAAAGGAACAGAGGATCACAAGGGGAAGTGCCAGATATCAAAGGATGCTTCGTAATTCATGTAAAAATATCAACAATGCACAGCAAAAGCCCAGTGGTAAGCTGGGCTTTGGACCCAACCGTGACAGTCTGGGGTGCTACAAGTGTGACACCCAGGGCAGCATCTGAAACATCAGGCAGCAAAGTTTGATTTTTTCACCGTGGCCTTCAGAACAGTGCTGCAAAACCTGCAGTCTCATGGGAGTACCTTTGGGAAAAAAAACAAAAAAACCAAAAAAACCAGACCTCTACTTCCCATAATAAATGATTATGCAAAGACCACTCCTCATGAAAAATGGAGAATGGAACAATTAAATTTCAAGCTGTAGAAAGCTGAAAACACACCTAAAATGAGTTCACATCAGGCTGCAGCTCTCAAGAAATGTAATCCAATGTGACAGGTTTGCTTATGGAGATTGGAAAAGGCACATTTCTAAGAAAGAAGCTGCTGGGGTTCTATGACCTGGCGTCAGAGGACTTGGCAACCACCTCCTCAAGCAGGAGGCATCTCCCGGGCTGCAGCTCACAGCCACTGCCACAGCAGGTATCTGCGGTTCCAGCAGTGGCTAGATCCCAGCTACAGTATTTATTCACAGCCCTTAACTCTGACTGTGTTGGTGCACTGAGATGCCAGAACACCTACCTCATACTCCAAAGAACTGCAATGAAAACCTAAACTGCGAGGCAAGAATCACCTCGGGTAATGGACTTCATTCCAGACAATCTATTCTAATCGTGTAAACCAAATATTTAAATACTTTCTAAAACCTTTCTGACCCTTTCCCTAAAACAAGCAACATATGGGCTTTGCAAGCATTTCATCTCATTCCAAGCTACTAAAATATCCTGTTTCCTAAAAGTCAATGCGAACTGGGGGTGCCAGATTCAGATTTTATAAAAGCCCAAACGCAGGAGAGAATGAAAAAGAGAGTGAGTGATTCTTTCCACATTCAGATCTCCCCATTTAACTTTCCCAGCTGCAGGAAAGGAGGAAGGCAGCACACACTCCGTGCACTGTGCCCAGCACCAGGATGGGGACGTGGTGCTGTGCCCCCCTCTTGAACGAGAGCAGTCGCTGGCTGAGCGCTCAACCCACGGTGATGCTCACGTGATCCGCTGCACACCAGCAACCCAAAATGTAAGGCCTAATGCAGAATGAAGCTCCTGCAGCCTCCTCTACACGGGGATTAATTCAGATCAGAGGACTTGAGTAACTAGGACAGAGCAGCTGCCAAACAATAGAAAAAAACCCAACAAGTTTAATTTACGCCGCTTGGAAGTCTGAGCTGCAGCCCATTAAATCCTCCCAGGCAGAGGCTGCATCAAAGAGCTGAGACCTCGCGCTGCAAGCATGAAGTGCTTATGAAGTGGCTGTCTCAGCTGAGCAGCGCCGTGTCTCGGGAGGCTGCGGCGGCAAGCGCGCGGCTCTCACATCCTTCACGAGCTGCTCTCCAGAGTCAGGAGTTTTCAGATAATGAAGCAGTAGGGAAAAATTGCCAAACAGCAGAAATACTCCAAAAAGATAAATTACACATGGTGTAAGCCTCCTTGGTTAGGATTTTAAATTCTGTCAAATTAATCAGCACAATGAAGCCCAGGCTCGCAGGCCAGATGCAAAGCCCCTCTCGGAGACGAGCCCCTGGCTGGGGATGATGGGGGGCTGCTGCCCAGGCAGAGCCCACGACCCTGGGGTGCTGCAGGCACAGCCCGGCCCACGGGAACATCAACGCCTCCCTGCAAAACCTGTTAAACAAATATTCCACATAAAGACTCATTTGGGAAGAGCACATTGTCAGCACTTTGCCAGTAATAAATAATGACAGTCCAAACACTTTACTAAAAGCAATAAACTCAAGAAGTGTTTTGGAAAATGGTGAAAGTGATTGATTTAAAGGAAATATCTGAACACAACCACATGCACTTCAGGGTGAAAGCACACATTACAAATCAGCAGTGGCAGAGATCATATTAAATAGTAGACAACACACAAGTTTTAGGGAAAAAATCTCAGTTTCCCTGCAGGGCTTATTTAACAACTCAGAGCATAGCTTCTCCAAATGGATACCTCCGGTTTGGACTTAACAACCCTATGCTATGCCCCAAAGAAAACATGCCTCCAGAAATACTGCTACAGCAGGAAAGAAAAATGACTCTGAGAAGATTGAAGCCTCTTCACTCAGAGCACTCCACAAATTTTTCAGTGCATCCTCAAAATCAGCCAAATCCATCAGGCTCCTTCTAATTACAGTTCATGGCTTTGCTCCTCAGCTGCTGCAACAGACTCTTGAGCCTGGAACCAACCATATTGTTTAAACATTTTTTCCTAATAATCATTTTCTACCACTAAACCATACTGGACTGTGACCAATTTTTGCACGTCTTCATCCAGCTGAGCTGGACGCAAGCCACACGGTCAGTGCCGTTTCATAACAAATCCTTTATGGGAACCAGACTCTGGAGAAACATGTGCCAGCCCCTCCTACCCACCCAAACCATCATGTTCAGATTTGCACAGCCTATACACATCATGGGTATTCATCCTTACATTTCGTTTCTTACCAGCCCCACCAGAGAGGATCCATGGAAACATCCCGCCAGGCTTCATCGTACTGTTTCAGTCTCAAAGGGTTTTTAATCCATTGCTGCCGAGATGTGACCTTAGCCCTTTTGACATCCTTGGCTTCTGGTAACTATCTAATTTAAAAACTAGGAATATTGTGCTGTGTTTCATGATGCAAGTGATTTGAGCATTCCATTCACATAATATTTTCAAAATATAATTATTAATAACTTTTTTTTACTTGATCTTATGGGTATTTTCCAACGCAAAAGATTTTACAATTAGTTGCCAGTCGGAAGGTGGTTTTACTTCAGCGCTCTCCTGATGAAACAGATTAAAAAATGCAACTCCATTAAGAAAGCAGCACTTTGCAGAAAGGATACCACTGCAACATTTCTCAGAACAGTCTCCAGTCCTACCAGAAACATCCATCCCTAAGCACTCCTTGTCTGGCAGCACTTGGTTCAGATGAGGGATTTAAGGCCAATCCCCAGTGCTCTGTGAAAGCATCCTGCCCCCCCCCGCCACCAGCAGCAGCTGCCCCTGGGCAATGGCAGCTTTCTCAGGACTTGGCTTCTCTCTACACCAGAGCAGAACAGCACTGAAGCCCTGGAACCTTTTCCCTTACAGATGCTTCATAAAAATCTATTTTAAATGACTTAAAGGAAAAAGCTATTATAGCTATTTCTAAATAATAGGGCAGCTACTTAAAAAATAGGAAAGGCAGAAGGCTCCCCTTCCATTACCACACTGCAGAGTCAGGCTGGCGATCCCAGCCCCAGCTTGGGTCTCCACACCGGCTTGTTGGTGCTGCTTTATGACCTGCCTCGATTGCACATCATCAGGCTGCAGCACAAAGCCACAGGCTGATCCCTTCCCAAGCTCACACCACCAATTTCAAACACCATTAATAAATCAATTTGAAAAATCAGACTTCTCTGCCTAGCAAAGAAATTCTTACATTCCTCAACATGAATCTCCACTGGGAGCAGAGAACAGGAACAAATTGTTTCCTTTTCCTAAGGAGGGGCCAGCTTAACTAGTGAAAAGGTAACTGGGACCTGGGAAGGAAAATTCACACATCTTTCTCTTATTCCAGGCATTTTAAGCAGAGCAATTGCTATGTGGGTATCAAAGCCAGAGCTGCACTTCCCTGGTGTAGAGCTGTGCCAGAGCAGTGTTTGGAGCCTGAGCCAGGGCAGCACGGAGCACCTGCTGCACAGACACCCTGGGCAGGCAGCCAGAGCACCTCTGCCCCTCTGACCCTGCACAGGACTGTGCACTAACACGTGACAGGACTGAGAGTGGGTGGCAGCCAGATCTTCCCTCTCCAGGTGAATCAAACCTCTCGGATGACAGCCTCACAAACCAAATAACTGAACGATTCCCAGGGTCAGTGCAAATCTACGTTTCCAAAACCTCACATCAACAAGTGAAAGTTGTGACTGGGTCCTGGTCTCTGCAAGAGGAAGATTAAATACCTGTGACACATCATCTGCGATCAGAGTGCTCCTTTCCCCGAAGTATCCGTCACAGATTGAGAACATCCACGCAAAAAGTTAAGTGCAATTATGTCTGTCACTGTAAAATACACTTCGACAGCACTGACTGACGTCTTGCTTGCAGCTGACAAACTCTGAGTGGGCTGTTTGAGTGACAGTGGCACAGGCTCCTGCTGCACCTCGGGAAGGGATGCGAAACGTGCTCCCAAGCCACAGAAGCCACCCAGGCTCACAGAGCACCACAGCGGGCATGGAGCCACCCCACAGGCAGCTGCAGGGTAGAACAGCTCGCAGCTGACTCTGCACGTACTCACAGCACTCAAGGACTTGCTCCCAAAACACTGGAACCAGACTCGGAGAGGAGAACGTCACCCACAAATCCTGCTCTGGCCTATCTGACAGAGTCTGAGGCACGGCAGAGCAGAGCCCTGGGACACTGCTCAAACACTCGTGACTTGTGCTGTTCTCCACGTCCCCAGCAGACAGCAACTGAAGAGCGCAGCTGAGATCCCTGACCAGCCCAACAGCAGACTCTCCACAGTGCTCCATGCAGCACTGCTCACTGACTCTCCCTCACGACTGAGGCAGCTCCAGAACAACTCACTGCTATTCCTGTCAGGATATATCCACACGGAATAAAACAGCAAACTGGCTGCCCGTGTAGTCTCCTCTCTCTACGGTGATGTGCAAATAAGAGATTACTTGTGACTACAATCTTCCACAAACACTGTGCTGGGTAACTCACTACACTGCTGACAGTGTTAGAAGAGGCCTTCATGTTGGCTGTGTTCCCTGTAATAATTAAATATTTGCAGGATGCACCTTTATATACATTTCTATTTCTTAAAAAATATATTGGATAATAAATAACCAGAGTAAAAAAACAGACATGAAAGATGTTTTGAATGATCAGGCTGGTGGTGTAAAAGTTACCTGTAAATCACACGTGGGGTGTGAGAGTGGAGCTAGCTACAGACAGGTGGATTTTACTAGGAGGCATTAATGTAACATTCAATTATTCCACTGCATACTGGCTGGTTTAACTCAGCCAAATTAGAATACATTTTATATTGACTATTTTGACATTTGCTTTATTTGGCAAGTAAAACAAAACTGATCCAATTTCCTTGCAGCCATTGTAAACCATAAACTGCACAACAAGAGGTTATAAAATATATAAGCCTTGTAAACACTTCTTTTCAGACTGTCATTGATGCTTTGAGCTCTAATTTTGGCCCTGTTCCAAATAGCTCTGACACTGCTCTGCAGCATTCCCTGGCCAGCCATAAAGTGACCCTTCCACATTCAGTGATTAAGCACTGCCATTGACATTCTCTTGCTATGATATTTTTTTTTAATTTATTGTGGAAATCTGCCCAGACAGAATTTCTTGCAGAAAGAAAATGAAGATCTGTGCTCTAAAATCAAGACATCTTTCTCTTTGATCTCACATGGCCTGGGCTGGCATCTAGCTTATGTCCAGCAGAGCTTCAGAATAACATCTCAGGTCCTAGTGGGACAGGCTGGAATCTCCAGAAAACTGCTGGCTTTTCATCTCTTTTGCCTCCATCTCTGAGCAGCATGACAGGATCTCTGCCTGCAGCACAGTTGACAGCACAGGACAGCAAGCACTGTGCCAGGGCATGGCAGGTGACCAAGCAAAACTCTCAGTGACAGAAACACCCAAATGCTTTGGAGAGCTCAAAGAGCCACTGCAGGACCGTGGATTTCCGTCTGAGTCATGGGTGAAGGTTCAAATGTACACACCTGCCTTAAGGAGGTACCTGATAGCTTTTTGGAGAACACATTGCAGCAGTTTACAACCATAACTCTGAAATTACTTGTAAATCAAGATTGTAAAGGACATGAGCAATTTCCACCCATGTGATACAACGACCTTTGTACACAAACTGATGAGCCTGGAATTCCCCTCTGCTGTCTCCTTCGAAATTCTAGCTCTCACTAGTTACTGAAATACTGCAAAGGTATCTGCAGTGTAGAAAATGCCCAGTGCAAAAATACACCTCCACTTAAACAGGTGAAAGCCCGAAGGGACCCAAGAAGAATGTGCTGTCCCCTGGCAATGGCCTGGCCCAGGCTGTGAGCCTCAGCAGCAGGAGCACAGCTCACACTGGGTGCTGTGCTTTCAGGGGAACGTCAGGAGTGCAAAGAGCTCAGTTTAATCACTGTCTGGGCTGGTTTGTTCCTTAACAACACTTGTTTTTGGCCAGAGAAATCCAGCAAGTAAGCTGCCAGTACAGGAGCAGTGGTACATGCAAGTGCACACACACAAATATTGCCTGTAGCACTGGGAGAACAGCCTGGACAGACACTGCCAGCAGTGCTGCTCCCATCAGCCACCGCCAGATGAGCAGCCTGCTGTGCATGCTCACGTCAGCTGCATAACTGGAGCTCAGCAACTGGGTTCAAGAAAATAAAAAACCAAGAACCAGTACTTCAGACCATGAATGGACTGATCCCAGAGATGAGCAAAACCTGTTTCCCTTCTCAAGTCTGCAGACACTTCTTCCTCCTTCTGGTCGAGAACAATCGGTCTGGCTGTGGCTCTGGCTCACCCCCCTGAGCTGACTCACATGTACATGTTGGGAACCACAACATCCTGCATAGATCGAAGCAAAGGAAAGGCACAGTCTGCTGTTTCGCTTCCTCTGCAGTCTCTTTCTTTCTTCTGGCTTCTTCACCCATTTTACTTTACACAGCAACAGGCAAAGAACTTCCAGCAGGCAAATTCTTGAACAAATAGCACGTTCCCTCATCAGATTGTGACCCCATCATTCCATACTGATGCAGCACCCTGTTCTTGGTTTCCCAGGCAAGGTTAGTAACCACAGGACATGCAGCATCAAGCAGAAGGAGCTGGAATGCAGAAAGCCTACCTTGGCAGGTGGGGAGCGGGTGTTGAGGCTGGTGCTTGGGCAGGAGGAGCCGCAGGCTGCGCCGAGTCGTGATTGCGAGGCACTCTGCCCATCCGATACCAGATGCCCATGCTGTTCAGCTCCCTGCGGGATTGGCACACAGCTTCAGTGCTACACACAAACGCTTCACGAGCATCAGGCACTGACGTGTTTCACAAACACCTCAGTCAGTGAGAACGAGTGTAATTAAAAAAAGGGGGGGCGAGTTAATTCCTACATCAAACTCAATAGTACTTACTCAGACTTTTCTAATGATAAGCTTCAGCTCTTACAAGCTACTACTTGGTAATTATAAGAGCATAGGGTGCCTTGCTTTGGTATAACTGCATTCATGGCAACAGCTTCGGAGCGAGGGGTACTTACCCTATGAACGTGTACTGAGGAGGGGCTTGCTTCGATCTCCCCAGGATTCGGATATCGCAGATCGCTGCCTCTGTAGAATCTCGAGGGATGAATTTAATGCACAGCCTCTTCTTTCTGAAAGCTATTTCTTCTGCAAAAACAACCCAGAATACAGGGTGGGCTTTATGCAAGATCAGGGTATAAATGTTATTTATAGTTTCTCCAGATATTAGGCAGATAATTATGGCAGAACCGGTGCCAAAGAACAGACATATGTCAACAAAGTAGTCAGTGCAGTGCCATTCAGTGAGGAATGTTTTATCAGGAGACGTGTTATCAGCACGGTAATAACCAGATCTACTCCTGCCTGCTGCAGAGATCAGCTCCCACGTGTGCCCCAGTGCTGCCCCACAGCACAGAGCAGCAGCTGACTCTGCCAGTTCCGCATGCCTCTCGCATTCCCTTGCTCTTTCCTAGGTAATGTTTGCCTCACTGGCCCGCACAGCCATATCTAAACATTCCTCCCACAAGGACTGCCTCTAGGAATGTACCTGGAAGCTTCTGATACAACCGGTCAGTTCATTCTGCTAAGTGCTTCCAACCCCTGTGAGGAGCAGGCAGAGCCTGCCATGCAGAGGGGTTTAACGTAAAGAGCTGTTCGTCCAAATCTCACACATCCCAAGTGTGGAAAACTGTGCTCCATCTCACCCTCAGGATGACCTTGCTCAGGGTGAGCAAGGTGAGGTTCCTGTTTACATGCAGGCACTTGGAAAGCAGGACAGAAGTCCACTGATACACTGAACATCTAAAGAGCAGACACTGAATGCAAATCTGGAAATAACCAGCAACTACAAACAAATGCCTGGAAAATAAAAACCCTTCATCTTAATATGAATAAACATCTTCCAACTTAAAATATGCTGTCACTTCAACAGATGGCAAGCAGCCCTGTCTCCACAGGCGCCTCCTGTTTCGTAATCCGCACCTTGGGAAACAGCAATTCATCCCAGCCTCTGGAATGTGCTGCTGCACTAGCACCAATAACCATACAGACACTGTGAGGTGTGCCAATTCAGCATCTGTGCATGCAGCTTGCACTTACAGTGCTGTTTTTAGAGATGGTAAATACCTGTATCCCTGAAGTCTAGTCTTCTCCTGCTTTGAAAAAGTAGGGCTTCTGTTTGAAGTGCCTAAAAATAATTTTAGGAGTCTAGGATTTAAGGCTTCCTGAAAATCTTTTCAGGAGTCCTGAGAATCTACTAAGGAGTACTGTATTAAATGTATCAGCTGTGAGTCAGCTGCCACTTTGAGAGGAGCAGAGACACCTGTAACCACAAATCCAACTCTGAACAAAATCAGTGCCTCTTATTTGACTTTCTCTGCAAATACAAAGCTGACTATTTACCTTTGTCTATGTTCTCTTTCACACCACTTCCTTAGTACAGGCAGTGCCTCTGCTTTAAAGCCTATCACAGGCACAACCCAATGCATTTCAAATTAATGACAAAGCCCCCTTCCACCAGGACTTTCACAGAAATTGAAGCAGAATCCAGTAAGGTTCAGCACTCCCAAGGGTGAGCAGGATAAGCTGACAATTTTACCTCATACCACACGTGCCCAACAATTTTCCAGAAGCAGAGGGCAACCCGGAGGAATGGTCTTCAGAGTCTTTCACTTCCAGGCCACAGGTTCCAATCAGAACCAGATCACAGTGACTGAAAAACCATCCTCATGTGCTGCAGCCCCAGATGAACAATTCCCTGCAAAGCAGGTTCACATAACCCCTTTCTGCTCATTCCTAGGCTGAACTTCACCACTGACACGCACTGGGAGCAGCCCTTCTGTGATCAGCAGCTGCACTCCGAGCACCAGCACCAGTCCCGCCATCCTCTCACGCTCCACTCCCACGGGGCTTGTGCCCTGCCAGCCCAATGCCCTCGGTGCCTGCTGCACAGCACAAGGCTGCCACCAGACGCGGCTCCAGCTGCTGCTGGCACGAGTCCCAGGGGAGCTGAACACACTGTTTGGAAACTGCTCACTCAAATGTCGCAGTGAAGCAATTTTACCTTGCGGAAACAAGGATGGTATTCCCCCTGGACTGCACTTGTGCCTTGTCTCAGCAAGCACAATCATACCTCACACCCCTTAGCACTATCTGGCAGGACAAGAGCCCTTGATGTGCAGTGGATGGGCATAAACCCGGCGGCATAAGCACAGCCCCTTCCTTTCAGTGCGTTTGTGAACACCCCTTGGCACAGCAGCTCTGCTCCTGCTAGGCCCAGGCCACCCTTCAAAATAAAAAAAATAAACTCTCTTTTCCTGCCCCAGAGCCATGGGACTCTAGCAGGAGAGTGGAGACAAACAGGCAGCCCCATTAAACACCCTGAGGAGGACAAGAAAACCAAAGGCTGTTTTACTGCAGCTCTGAGCTGCCCCTAAATGTGCACATGCCAGAGAGCAGCAGTGCCGAGAGCGACCCTCTGCCTGGGACACAGCCCTCCATGGTCTGGGACACCCCCCTCGATGGCCTGGGACAGGGTCCTCCTCTGCCTAACCACACAGGCACTGGCAGAGTGGGACCGAGGGGCAGACGTCAACTTACGTGTATCAATGGTCTCCTGGATGGGGATGAAGCCTACAGGTAGAGTGTCCTTGATATCAATGAGCTTCATATCAACCAAGACATTGCCTAAATGACTCTTTGGAGAGAAAAAAGGAACAGTTGATTATGACCATGTCACGAAATTAAACCCCAGATCTTCCCACCCACTGAACCCTGAGATGCCTTGTCATTGTATCTGGTCACAACTTTAAAAATGGTAAGAACCTACTGAGCCAACCCTTGCAAGTGTCCTCTCTGCAGGAACCAAACAATGACTGACTAGGAGATACCAGACAACTTCCAGCATTCAAAATTCTAACACCTCATCCACTACCATACTTCCAGATCCTTATAAGCAACAAAATTCTTCCCTTTGAAAGCACAGCAGCTGGAAGTACCACCTTCACCAACTCATCCACTGGGCAGGTCACCTCAGCTCTTACGCACCCCGCATTTGCAACAGCAACATGACATTTCCACGCCAGTAACAGCAGAAAGCATTACAGGATGATGGCTTATGCACACATAGCCAAAGTTATTACATGCATTAGCTAATTAGTACTGAATAGACAGGGTTCTAGCTCCAAATGCAGCACGCTCCAGAAGCGCAGGCCATTTGGAACGAAGAACTTCATTTGGAGTCCATATGAATTCTGAACTCATGCCTTGTCCTATTAATCAAGGCTTGAAGAGCTCAGAGCTCCATTCAGAGTGACAGCCTCCACAATGGTTTAGAGACCAGATTTTCCTTGCAGTTTTTGATGAAACCAGCACTGCTGCCAATAATCTGGGTTCACATATGAAAGAAGAACACATTTTAGGTACTGCACAGCCTTTATAAACAGAAACACAACGCAGAACAATTAAAATTTCATCCCAAGCCATCAAACCATGTCAGTGAGTTTTACTGTTACTGCTTGCTAAGTACCTTCTTTAATTTTTATCTGGCAAGAGTTTTTCAGTCAAACCTGTACTCTCTGATTGTTTCACTGAAGTACTTACAAAACATTTAAATTTGCAGGCTCTGAAATAAGGGGAGGTCAGGTCTGAGTTTATTTTTGCGAGGTTCAGCATTTTACGGTCAGCTCCTCACCAGAAGGGTCAGCTCTGTCCCACCAGACACAAGTGTGGCACACAACCTTTGCTCACGTGAAGAGGTCAGAGCTGGGCAGCCTCCACAGGCCTCTGACCCCCATGTCCAGGGCATCTTGGAGCAAGCAATGCTGGATGCTGCCAAGCCTGAATGTGTCAGTTGACATGGTCCTGGCACAGCAAACAGCAGATGAAGTAGCTGCTGCTGATTCATCTTTCATGTTTTATTTATTTAAGCTGTCTGTGTGTTACATCAGTGGCAACTTTCTGCTGAACCACCAATCACTCCTGCACCAGCAGCAGACAGGTAGGAGAGGTCCCTCCAGTGGAACCCTGGGAGTCAGCTCTGTCATGTGCACAGGAGAAAGGGGGACAAAGACCCCCCATTTGTGAGACCTGTCATCCAGGGCCTCCCCACGCTCAGATACAGCAATGTCCTGATCATTGTCAGATGCTGGAAACTGTCGAGAATGATGATTCTGCTAAACAGGCGCTGCAGACTGACTCTGCTCTAACTCAGATATCTGAAGCGTGTTAACTCCACTAACTACAAGGTGTTCTTCAGGAGAAAGGAGCTCCTAGTGTTTTGCTAAACACAAAAGAAACCCCTGAATGGTAAAACTCCAACCGAAAGTGCAGCAACACATCAGTGTCCAGGGGAGAGAGAAGAATTCTCACCTCCCGCCCTCCTGGACGAGGGAACTGAGGCCCCTTAGCCCTCAGATGTCCCCAACAGGGAAGCACATCATCTGTCCCACGTGGCCAAGAGGACTGAGGGAAGGCTTTGCTTTAATTCATGCCTCATCAATACGAAGAAGATACTGAGCCCAGGGTTCCTGCCAAAAGTCCAACAGGCACCAGCTGAGGGTATTTACACCATCTCTGCAGCCAGCAGTTGCTACTGCCCTGTAATTATTCCTGACAACTTCACATTTCAGGTAGCCACAGATAAAACTTATATTCAGATCCATTTAATAGCCTCCTGCCTATTTCAGGGCTGCTATTCCTGCAATTGCACATACTCAGGGATGAAAAGCACAATTATTGTCCATCCACCCCAGCAAGTGATATTTCCCACAGCTCTGGAGCTTTACTTTAATCTAGAGGCAGGCAGGGAAGCGGATGGAATAAAGGTCAAATGCAGGGAACTGGCAACCCCCCTCTCTCCTGCCAGGACCCGTGAGCAGCCCCTGAAGCTGCCGTCACTGCTCTGTTCCCGTCACGGTGAAAGCACAAGTACAAAATGGTACTTCCAGACCCTGCCAACTGAGTCGCCGTGAACATCCAAAGCACGACCAAAAGCAGGATTACCCACTAGATGGAGTGCATTCATTGCAGAAGTCAACAGTTCCTCCAGAAAAAAAGGAAGTTTTCACAGTAGCCTCAACCAAAACCGCAGCAGAATGCAGGAAGCTCTTGCTGCACACAGCCTCCTCTCCTCCACAGAAAGTGTGGGCAGACAACTACTGCTAATCACGAAGTAACTTGTACTTAATCATCAGACCAGATTACAAGAATGTGGTAGCATATGCACAATGTGGGCACATTTTCAGGAATCAGCTCCAAAACCAACAGAGAAAGCACGCTAATCCTGCACTAAAATATCCATGATGCCCCTGAATTTCCAACATTTCCTGGAATGCCCAACATTTCCTTCACCAACACTACCTGCATTGTTTGTTTCTTGAGGAATTTGGGTTAGAAATCAATCAGGACCATGAGTTTGCAGAACCTACTGCTGCAGCAGGAAACGAATGTGAGAGGCTGCTAAAATGCAAACGTTCCCTTTTCTGCTTCTTTTATTGCAGAAGATTTTGTCAGCAATTTCTTTCCATGAGAAACACAGACAAAATGCAAATATCCTGCCATTGCAGTTTGCTTCCCTACTCACCCGAACTCAGTGAAACGCCTCCTTGAATTATAATTGGCTCCATAAAATGAATCATCTTATGGGTAAGAGCATACCAGGCACAGATGCAAATCATGCAGACGCTCAGCAAATGGACTTACATTTTCTTTTGAAAATGATCTGGTGAAGCACAGGTACCGTGTGACCTTGGATTTAAATAAGCCATCTTTCCACAGGTCAGCATCCAAGCCATCTGCTGTTTGTGCAACCTGCAAAGAAGAGACAGAGAGAGAGGGGAGACATGTGAGCCAAGATAAAGTTAATACATGTGCAGTACTTCTTCCTCAGACCTCTCCTAATTAACAGCAGCCCAAACTTTCACAGCACCTCATTAGTTTCTTCACAAGGTGCAGTGCAAAGAACTTTCAAGAGGCGGTATAAGAAGAAGTTCTAAAAATGTTGTCTCTCAGGAGACCCTTGGTGAAAGGTGCTCTGGCAAAGGCTGCTCTAATGAGGAAACTGCAACTTCAGTTACAGTCTCCAAACAATAGTTTGGAAAAGTCAGCACATCGAGGCATTCATTACCACCCTACATGCAAGGGCACACCAGGCACGCTGGGAGGGTCCCTGAAAACAGAGCACAGAAACTGACCCATCTCAGGACTATTTTCATGGAAAGCCATCAAGGAATTCTGACTCCCAGGCCAAAGAGCTGCTTTCAGCAGGTGGGGACATCCCTGGTCACTGGTCTATTCCAGCAGCAGTGCTGCATGCAAGGACACACCCTGCAAATGTCCCTCTCCAATGCAGCCCTGCATCCAGCCGAACTGACAGCACACAATGGTGGTGGGTAAGGAAACAGAGCCTGGACCTTCCCCAGGAGAAACAGCACGATGTGCAGCAGAACATCTCACTTGGAGCTGATTGAAGGAGTGGGCAAGAGGCAGCACCACGCACCGAGGAAGGGCTCTGCTCTCAGCAGCTGTGCACTCACCACACACAGAGCAGGCTGGTGAGAGCCCTGGCCCCAGAACGTTTGCTGTCAAGAAAGAGAGGAGGCAAGAAGGCAAACACAAGATGAAGGGGAGCAGAAACAAGATTACCCCATCAGACTAACACCCAACTGATGTCTCCAACAGGAGACTCCACTGCGGCCTGAAGCTCCACAGAAGCACAGCTGAACTTCTGCTGAATGCCTCTCAGACGGGGTGAACTGCTCTGCTGCAGCTCCTGTGAGCCTATCACCCCGAGGGAGCCCTGGCCCCAGAGCAGCTGATAACAAAGAGCTGACACTTGTCACTATTTGCACCCATGTTTAGCTGAGCAGAGGCTGTGCAGGAAGCAAGAGCTGTGTGCTGACAAGGCCTCCGATTACCCGAGTGCAGCAGAGAGACACGCTCTGATCAAAGCAGCAAAGTGCACTGACTGCTCCCCAAATTTTGGCAACCGCTGTTCACAAGCCCCAGCTCAGCTCAAGCCATTGCACAACACAGCTTTTGTGTTCAGGCCTCTGCAAAGAAACATGCCTGGATTTTAAACAGCCATGTTTTAGAACAGGATTCTGGTGACATTTTTTGCTTATTTGAATTCCTTGAACTCAAACCTTTCCTGAACTGCTAGTTTAGGAATATGTAAAGTCCACATGTATCTCCCTTCCCAACAGCTAAGTCAGTCCTGTGAAAAGATGCTCAGGAAACAATATGCTTGGGAAAACTGCTGGCATATAGGGATGGCCAGGTTGAACTCCAGACCTTGTGAGAAACAGACAGAAGGTAGACCCAGATTTCATCACTTTGTAAATTGACATGGTTCAAGTTTTGTGCTAGCCAGATGCCCTAAAAACCAACAGGCAGCGACAGATCCAACTGCAAAACTGGTGCTACAACTTGCTATCAAATGCACTTTTTATCTAACCTCTGTAAGCTTAAGGAACTTCACGACTTACAAAAATTGAGGTGGGTGTACATCACTTCAGTTGGTATCATCTTCTCTACTACTCACTGACAGGGCACAGCCGGATCACAGCCGAGGCATCTGAAGGGCCCCCATGCTGGCACTGCTGCCCCTCTGGAGGGAGACCTGGCACTGCCACAACCTAACAAGGAAAACACTTCCAAACCTCCAACCAGACTCTATCTAATGAAACGCCCTGCCATTCTAATGCATCAAGAATCTAATTCTAGTTGCCAAAATGCAACAGTTGCAGGCGACCTCCCCAGCAACCCACCCTGAACGCTCTGCTCTGCCTTCATACCATCCCACTGAAGACTTTTTCCAAGCCTGGAGATTGTAGGCATGAATGAACTTGTCAGAAAGCTCATGGGGAAAGAAAACAGAGCAATACAAACAGGAAACTTCTTGCATCACCTGCTGGGCTCCTGCAAGCCAGGAGAAGCCCCAGCAGCTCTGGGAGCAGAGCCGTGCCAGATCAGTGTGCCCTCAGGACAGGAGCCAAGCGGGAAAGGCTGCAGCAGACCTGGCCAGCAGGACAGGCACTCTGCAGCCCCAGCCTGCCCAGTCCTTCCTTGGCTGAGGGGCGAGGAACATGCCAGACAGAAGTGACAGCCCAGTAAGTACAGGGGGATCTACCTGTGCACAGCAGTCAGCACGGGGTTCCTGCTCCCACAGTCAGGCCTTGGGCAAGCAGGTCCTTTAAACACCCTACCCCTCAGGGGGATGTGCCCCTCTGGCAGCCAGGGTGTTCCTGCTGGGTGAGCAGCTCGCTCAGCACCCGGAGCAAACCCCACCGTGGAGCTGGTGTTCAGCCTGCAGCAAAGAACACGGCTGAACAGGAACCACACCCCTCTCCTATCCCAGGCTCCTGCCTCCCACCTCTCCTCCCCAGCCAGACATTCAGTCTTGCCAGTTTGGTTGGATTTTCAGGAATCTAAGTTCAGACACACTCTGTATATTTTGGCAAGATCAAGTCTTTGGTGCTTCAGCTGTGAAAAGGCCTGGCCAGTCATTACAAGTGCCAGTAGAGCATTTGTTTTCTAAGCAGACACAAAGGCAACAGAGATTACGGAGTAACTAAAGAACTGCAGAGGAAAAAAGACCTCTGGCCCATTCGCCAAGACACCCTGCCAGGCACTGCCGCCTGCCAGCTCCAGATGGGCAGCAGGCCGAGGCCTGGGGCTCTATGTGAACCTGGGAAATGGACCTGGACATCTCTCGGCATTTAATTTACACCTGGGATAAAGCATCCATACTCCTGGACATTTCTTTTAAAGAGGATGAAAGGGAAAAGGAAGTTGTTCATTGGAGAAGGACACAAATGAAAGGGAAACTGGTAAAGCCTGTGAATAACACAGGTGTCTCAGAAAGAGCTGACTACTTCATTGCAAAACTTGAAACCATCAGTGAAACTACATGAGGAAATACTTTCCCACGCAACTCTGAATCCACCTGTAGAAATGAATGCTGCAGGATGCTGTAGTGACACACAAAGCCATTGGATCCCTAAGGGGACTACAACATCCCAAGAAACACTGCTGTTAATGCTTCCCAAAAGATGAAAGTGGTTCTCCTTTCCAGCATGCAGTGTGCATCTCAAACTACGAGGCCTTTAGGGAGCACACTTCTGGGATGCAGTTGCCACAGCTGCCTTCCTCAAGGCTTCACAGCAATCAGCTGTCAGCGTCTCATTAAGGAAATTGCACATCTGCAGAAACACAGATCCCACAACCACCCAGGTCTGCACACTGCCCACATCTCAGGACACAACTTCTCTGCTGCGCTGAGTAGTGCACTTGTGCACATTTGGCTTCATGCTTTCAGCTGGGCCAGACCAGGCTCCAGAGAAATCATGGAGAAGTGACAACCCAGTGTACCACACGCTGCTCCAGCGCTCTGACTCACGGGCAAGCCACCTTCACAAACACCCAGGTCAGAGCAGCACAGTCCCGCATGCCCCTGTCCCTGTCACATCAGCGTGGCAGCAGCACGGCCCCTTGGCAGCGGGTGCTGCTCGGGGACAGGACACCGGGGGTGGTTGGCAGCACCCAGGCACACGGCTGGGCAGGTGCGGTCAGCACAGAGCAGCCGTGCTCAGGGGCAGGACAGCAGACACTGCCCCATGGGCAGCAGGGATCCTTGTGAACAGACAGTGAGGCAGCAGAACCAGAGCAAAGGCAGCTCCTCACTGCACCCTGAGGAGAGAGCGACCCACATTCACCAGCATTACACCAGCACCGTAATTGGATTAAGCCACAGGAAGACTCTTTTATCTTGTTTAGTTTAAACTGCGTTAGCGCTGCAACTCCCCATTAAGCCACAGACAGGCTATCTGGGGTGAGCGCTCTCTCTGCCCAGCCATTTAGGCAAAATGCAATTCTGTTATCACAAGTCTCACACTGTCCCGTGCTTCTTTATCAGGGCAAGCAGCTAATTACACAGCCTGGCTCACACAGGTAATGAGCACTTGGAAAAACACAGTAAATGTAAAAACCTCCCAGGTCTTTAAGGAGCCTTTTCACAATTCCCCCCCTTGTGTCCTTACTTCAGCCTGATCCATTTTCTTTCTTCACACTGAACAAGGTATGCAATGATCCAGAGCTGAAGAGGTGGGAGCAAAGCCTCTAGTCAGCTGGCTTCCACTCCCACCACACAAGCTGTGTGCCTCTGGAAACCCAAGGTGTGATGTAGCACAGTTGGAGCAGGGCACACAGAAGGGTAAGCAGATGAACTACGGGCCAAATCTTTCTCTACAGAGCTCTGCAAGGTCAGTATTTTATATTTCACAGTTTGGGACACCAAACCATGAGGAGAAACATCCTGCTGTTTGGTTACACAGCGACTAATCCAAGAAACAAGCAGCTGTTGAACAGTGACCTTCCTTTATCTATTCACACATTGATCTCTGCTGTATCCAGCTGCCTTCTCCTGCTCCAGTCTCCTGCCAAACGTTAGTTTAGAGCTTTGCATTCTGCCCATCAAAATCATCCTTGCAATTTCAGCTGGATGCAAAACTCTTTGATTCCCATTCTGGAGCTTCTCATCATCATTGTGCAGTGCTGATATGTGGGATTAAACAGCTGATGCGGGATCCATTTACTAAGAGATATAATTTGTACAATACTTAGGACTCCTTCAGGATGAATGTTACTAGGATTATTAAATTTGCTTGCCACAGTGGCCAGCTATTTCTGCAAACCCCTCCTCCAGGAAATTAAGCTCCTCTGGAGTGGCAAAGATGAAGCGGCACATTTGCACCCACAACCCTCTGCTGAAGGAAAGCACCAAGTGCTGTGGGCTGAAGGGCGGGCAGCTGGCTACCAAATGACTCCTCACAGCACAGTTTGAAGGCAAGTTCTCCCTGGAAGAGATGCTGTTCCCCGCAAAGTAAAGCCTCATTAGTGCAGCACCAAAGCATTGGCTGCGGCAGCTCCAACAGCTCTGCTTACCACATCATATCCAGTCGGTGCTCGGCTCCGTGACGCGACCACACCAACGCCTGTGATGGGATCCATCGGCAGCTCGGGCAAGGCCTCGGTGAGGTCTCGCACCTCAGGCATTATGGACTGATCCTGGAAGAAAGGAGCAGAATTAAAGGGCTGCTGGGCAGCACACCCCAGCAGAAGCCGGAGAACCAAGAGCACACATGCATGCCACAGTGCCTGTGCTGACACACCACAGACGGCCAAGGTAAACACAGGATTAGGCCAGACACACCTTCTGCACTTTCATTTACTTTTGATAAGAGTGTACACTTGTGCAGTGCCAAATAGGTTTGAAATTTGGGCTGGCAGCCTCTGAGACACATTTTGTTGCTTCCATGGGCTGATCTCCATCTAGCATTGACAGGAAAACCAAAGCTCAATCCCCTCCCTCCCAAAAAGAGAACAAATTTCATCCCCAAGTCAGGCTGGTTGAAGCAGCTCTGTCACTTTAAACAGAAAGAAATCTGCTCCTAATGGCTTTAGAGGGAGGTTCCCCATCCACTATGGGTGTTAAGACATGCCGGGGGTTCCCCCCACGAGTCTTCAGTCGCATCACACCCCCCTCAGCCAGACCCTTTTCAAGGAGCAGCACAGATGTCTCTGGCGCTGGATGCAGAACCGCACTGGCTGCAGGGAGCCTCAACACCAGGGAACACATAGGAAGCACAGGGTGGGCTGGTGCAAAGCAGAGAGGCCTTGAGGAGGCTCGAGCATCTTCCAGAAGAGACACATCACCAAGAACGTCAGGGGAGGGAGATACGCAAAAGGGACAGAAGCAGGTAAGACCAACCAGTTTCGGAGGGATGCTGCTGCAGGAAGCAGGAGGAGAGGACAAGAAAGGGGCTGAAACAACCAAGGTGGAGGATGGGGAAAGGTGCCACTGCCTCAGCATGTGGTCTCCTGCAGAGGCAGCCAGTTAAAGCAAGTCTTCTCTGGCTTTCAGGCAGGAATGCCCCAGGAAACCGCCCCCCACGCACCCCAGGACAAAAGGGCAGTGCTTTGTGTAAACAAGCATCACTGCTGCACAGCCAGACAAGCCGTGAACCAGAGCTGCCTAATTCAATTCCCTCCTCAGAGCAACCAAACCCCAGCGTTTCTAGGCCATTTAGATGGCTGGTTACTTACTGCTCCTAGAAAAGGCAGAGGTGAGTACTGGTGCCAGTGGGACCTGGGTTTACACTTCACAATGCCCAGTCTGAACAAACATCGTGCTGCAGGCAACAAAAAAGAGCAAGTCTGGGCCCTATGTAAATAATAATAATGTCACATGAACAGCTAGACTACTTGAGGAGTCCAAAACAACAGACGCTAGTGATGGTGTGAACACTATTGCTGATGAACCAAACAGAGGAGAGAGCTCTGCTTTAGCACCGTGACACCCATCCAGCACACACAGAGCAAAGTGAACCCTCTTCACTCCCAAAGCAGCTCACACCTCCAAAGCATGATGGTAAGCACAGCCTGAGCCACAGGGGCTCACCCTCGTCTCCCAGCAGGCTCCCTGTGCTCAGGGGAGGTGAGGAGCACAGGACCCTGCTGCAGGAACGCTGGAGACACTGGCACAGCTGTGACAGACCCCGCACCACTGCCTGTGCCACCTCACAGCCATGCCGGATGCCTCGAAAATAGCGCAGAACCTCAAACATACAGCATGGAACAAACACAATGTAAATTTAACAAAGAGCTCACAATCTCTTCTTCCTGAACGTTTTCTGAAACTTCTTCAAGTCACTCTCAATAGCGTGGTGACTTGTTACTACACCTTGGGAGGAGCTGGGAGATAATGAATGCTGACATAAGCTTCTCTTAGGCCATTTTGAACTGAAATCCGGGTAAGTGATGGTATTCCCCAGCGTGTTAGGAACACCATACGGCAGGTTCCAACACAGCTGCGCTGCAGGTCTGAGGCAGGTCTGCTCACACGGTGCCTCCGGCTTGCTTCCACCAAAGGCGCCCTGATGAGGTGCCTGCTGCTGAACGCTGCCCAGGCCCCGTCTCACCATGCTGGGGACTGCTGCAGGAACCGGAGCAGCTGCCAGGTCAGCCTGCGCAAGGCTGAGGATGAGGGGGTCCCCGGCACCAGCACAGAAGGGATGTGGATGCTCCTACCCACAGCGTGGTGCTGCAGAGCAGCCCCCCTCAGCCCACCAGCACCCTGTCCTCCGCCAAGGAAGAAGGGCACCTTTGTGGGAGCCACTTGCAGCCCTGCTTGGCACAGGAAGGGGAGGGGAAACGGCATCAATCCTCACTTTGTGCCGGCTTACACAAAGC
Organism: Pomatostomus ruficeps; assembly: GCA_013400735.1. Taxonomy (NCBI): domain Eukaryota; kingdom Metazoa; phylum Chordata; class Aves; order Passeriformes; family Timaliidae; genus Pomatostomus; species Pomatostomus ruficeps. Next base: position 98,391 of record VYZT01009991.1, read on the forward strand.
CCCTCTGTGGCGCAGCACTGGGCGTGGGGCTCTCTGCCCCGCCGTGGCAAAACCCACGGGTAACGTGACGCAGCACTGGCACGGGGCCCCGAGTGGCACGGGCCAGCCCAGCTCCCTGTGCCCCGTGAGCCCCGCACCTCCTCTGCCCTGTGCCTGCGGCCGACAGGGACAGCAGGCAGAGCACCTGCCCAGCCAGCGAACCTGCTGGGGCCACTGCGGCACGGCCAGGCTCTGCCGCGCCAGGCCAGGCGCTCTGGGCAGCTTCTCGCTGTGCGGGTGGCACTGAGGATGCATCTGGAACAGATATGGAGCAGCAGCAGTCAGTCTGCACACTGGGATAGATGTTTCTGTGCACTCTGCACAGGTCAGAGGGAAGTCTCTGGCTGGGCAATCACAGATTATTAGTTACACTGCACTTCTCCTCGAGGGTGTCAACAAAGTTTGGTTTCTTTTCTATTGCGCCTTTTAACTTAAAGATGAAAAAACAAACAGTGAAAAAGGAGATTAAATTAAGGAGCTGGATTCTATAAATACCCTACCAGGCAGCTTGTTATTTTAATTCTCTGTAGTAACGTGAGTTTGACCTGCATGCCCACCTACCATCACAGCAGCCGAGCACTCAGCCCAGGACACAGACCCTCAGCATCCTGCAGCAAGCTGCCTGTGCTGAACCGCTCCCTGCAGGGTTATTCTGGGAACAGGCCAAAACAATGAGAAGAACATTCTTCCCATCAGTTGAGAGCATGCTCCCTGGAAGTCGTTCTCAGCTGTGGGGCCACATCCAGTTCCCAGCAGCCAACGGAAGCCAGATGTGAGCTCTGGGGCAGGAAGAAGCTTCAGAGCACTGTGGGGCCGCCCAGACAAAGCCAGTGGGGAAAGAATGTGTCTCTAACAGAAGAAGTCCCTGTGCATCCTGCCAGCCCCAGCCCCAAGCAGCAGAGCAGGGTGGGATGGAGATGGACAGGATGCACTTTTGGACAAGCAGCCACCATACTGCTGGCTCTATCCTGAATGCTTTCCAACCCTCGAACCAGACACGTCTCAAGGCAGGAGGCGTAGTGTCCCAGGGATCTTGATGCCCAGCTGTAGAGAAGCTTTCCGGGACTGCCAGTTTCTAGCACAGCCTTCTGCCCACAGTCATTCACACCTCTCCTTCTGCCAGCACTCCCAAGTTTGCCTGTTTATATCCTTTTTGCTTGTTCTCCCATTTCCTTGTTAGCTCATCCACCTTTATTAATTTATCCTAGGCATACTTTTCTGCTGGCTCCATTGAGGTGACTGACCACACACACTGCTGAGCTCTGACTGGGACACATCCACAGCAGAAGAACCCGCTTTCAGAAATGAATGCATTAGCATGAGTTTCTAATCATTTTTTGTCCTCAATGCTCCTTTTCAACAAGTTCAGCAAGTTCAAGAGCTGGTGGGTACGTGACCAGATCAGACCTTTCAGTGTATTTGCTGCAGAAACATCAGGCTGCCAGCAAAGCAGGTCAAGCTCTGAAGTTAAATAGCCAGGGACTTGGAGGGAGAATGGTCTTATTGTTTCTTCCTCCAACTACAAGCCCTGCACTTTGACACTGGCTTGATCTTCCCACAGGCAGAAAAGTATGAGCTAAGTGGAAACTGGAAAAAAAAAATCAACTACCTCACTGAGTCCCTACAGTCTGTAGGACCAAAGCAGACACGCTGCTCAAACCCTCCTCTGCCTGCTCAGCCTGCCTCTCCAGCCCTCTAGGAAGGCGGGCGGCACTGCTGGCACAACGCGCGCTGCTCCGGGGTCACCGCGGCACGCCTGCGCTTCCCCCATCTCCGGGAACCGGACGTGGCCCCAGCCAACTTTCTATTTCTGTTCATGGAATAGGACATCATTTTAATCAGAAAAACAGGAGCCCACAGTGGCAATCAGCATCAGGGCCTTGGAGGCCACCATCACAAACAGGAAGAATTTCAGGGTCACATTTCACCACCATTGAAAGCATGCCTGGAGTCACTCCTGCACACAGGCTCCCGTAGGAGACAGCTGCCCTGCACCAGCTGCAAAATCTACACTTTGTGTCTGAATGGGATGGAAACAGGAACTTAAGTGACAGAATGAGCAAAACTGAGACCCTGTATTGCTTCACAGCACTTCTAAGTATGGACACACATTTCTGAAGTGTGTCCTGTTTCAAACTAAGATAGGTTTCCATTCACAGATGACCTTGCACCAGGGCAGCAAAATTGAAATTACATTTGCTTCAGTTATTTCTATCTTGGTAGAGGTACGAACAGGTCCCTGGGGGCTACCGGCACCCTAGAGCCTGGGATTCCCTTTGTCAGAGAAGCACGTGGGACAAGAGTGAGATGTTTTATTTCATACCTCCAGAAGCTCAAGCTATGCCTTTGTCTAGTAGGGAAGGCCATCTCAGCCAAAAATTATAGGGATGACGCTGCCAACTTGTCACACAATACACAGGCTCCCTAAAGAATAGATGAGCACGTTCTCACTCAGTTAAAATAAAACACAAAATGGAGAAACCCAAGCTTTAGTTTGAACAGCTACACACCTGCTGACACCCAGCCTATCTGGTTTCAATGCTACTGTGACCAAGCTGAGAATGCCCCAGCTCTGGGAACGTGCAGAGAACACCGAAGCTTGGTGGACCTTTCAAAATCTGTCCAGAAACCTCAGACAAAGGTTGCAAGCCTCGGTGATGCAAGGCGCGAGTACTTAAGGCACAGGCAACTGTGCGTCGCTGCTCTGGCCAGGCTGTAGGGAGCCAGCCAGTGTCACCCGTCCGGCCGCGCACTGAGCACAGGTGAGAAACGGGCAGCCAGGCCCACGCTACGAACGCAGCCAAACAACACACGAAACAGAGCGGGTTTTTGTTATTTTCTCTAACCGCCACCAACAAGAATTTACAGTAAAATCCAGAGCAAGTCAAGGTCACCAGGGGCCTATGCCAGGGCTGGTCCCCGAGGCCGTTCCTAGAGCCACCCCAGCCCCGGAGGAGCCGCCGGGTCTCACGGAGGCACCGGAGCGCTCCGACCCGGGCCCAGGCGCGGGGTCCCCGCGAGGGGCGGCCCCAGGAGCCCCAAGAGCCCCGGCAGCCCCGGCCCTGCGCCTCCGTCTCGCCCGGGGACTCAGCCCGCCCGTCTCGCCCGGTGCCGCGGCCGAGC
>VYZT01009991.1:101938-109438 GCA_013400735.1 Pomatostomus ruficeps
CCCGCGGCCCCGGGCAGCGGGGCTCGGCCCCGTCACGGCCCCGCGGCGCCCGGGGCGACACCGCGCCGAAACCTCCCTTCCCCGGGAGCAGGTCGGTGCCCGGCCGAGCTCCCCAGCGTGCTCCGAACAGCCCCCCGGCCCCGGGGCACACGGGAGGTGCCAGGTGGAAATGGCCGAATAGTTGGGGTTTGGTCAACGTAACCTCCTTCCTTCTGAAACAGGTTGCGTCCGGGAGATGGGCAGCAGCTGCTGTGTGCTGAGCAAGGGCCAGGGGTGTCAAGCAAGCCGGTTATCTTCTCAGGAAGTCCCTGGGGTTGGGGGGATGAGTGGTTTCAGGAGCTACCTTGAATTCATTAAAATACTTGATGTTCTGTCTCACCTTGGCCTGAAAAACAAGTTAAACAGACACGGTCCAAAGCGGTCAGGGTTTGCCTGGCTGGGTAACCAGCAGCCTTTAGGTCCACTCAGAGTGCAGAATACATCCCAAATGCAGGGCCTGCCAAGGTCTGGTTCTGCTCAGACTTATCCCGTGCCAGCGTTGAAACTGACAACACTCCCATAGAATTAGCAGGTGATGGGAATTGCGGCTATCGTGGGACAGGGGCGTGGACCTCAGCATCAGCACATGAACCAATCCTGCAGCTGTCCTGCGTTGGGGTTTGAGTACCTCACCTGAAGCAAGGTCAACAACAATCGTCTGGAGAGCAGCGAGATGGGTGTAGGGGCTGACAGCAGCAGCCTTTGATGCAAGACAGAGTTGGAGCTGCTAATCCAAAGCAAAAGAAAAAACTCCTGGGGTGATGAATGAGATAAGGGAGGGAAGGAACATGTTAATGTGGATGTGAATTAAAGAGAAGGGCACAAACCCGTTCCCCTTTGTAAGAGGCTGAGAAGTGATGTGTGTGAAATGCAACAAGAGAATCTGTGAAGATATGGTGAAAAATTACAATACCAAAGAGTTACAAACAACTTGGAGAATTTTTGTTACTGGTCAAGTTGAAAGCCCTCCCAAAAGCTCTTATCAGACATTATTCAGTCATTCCCTCGGAGCAGATGGTCTGCCCCATCCTTTGTTGAGCTGGTTTACTCTATTTCCCGTGATGCCAGGGTTTTCTTTGTATGGGAAACCTGGCCTTTGTGACTTAGGAGAGGAGTACGATCTCACTCAGACACCCGAATTTCCTCCCATTGACAAAATCAGGTAGCACTTGGCAGAGGGGGCATTTTTCAGAGGGTCCATCTCTATGGTCACATGGTGTTTCCTTGTCTGATATTCTGCCTTTAACTAAAATAGTAATTCCCCATTTTTTCCCTCTCCCGTTGTCGTTTTGCTTGATTTGGCCATCTTTTGAGGAGTTCTGTTCAGCCTCTTCTTTTCTCACCCAGGTAATGGTTCGTATCTTCCATCCTGTTCAGACTGTCTCTACATTGCTTTAGCCAGTCTGAGCCGAGCAGGAGTGGTTGAGCCAGCAGCACTTCTCTTTCCTTCCATGAGTGTCTCCAGGCTGTTCTGCACCTCTCTGGCTCTCTCTGAGGAAGGCAGGAGCTCGGCTGACCAGGCATTTCCCACTGGCCCAGCCACGACTGGGCTGCAGGTGCTGATGTGCCTGCAGAGCTGAGGACCAGGGGAGCTCTTGGGTTTGATCCTCAGAGCTGTTCCAGCTCCTTCCTCTTCATCCTGGTGTGGTCAGACTTACTACCAAACAAAACACTGTGAGCTTTGATTAGTCAGTGTTTGAGAGGTTTGTCTGGAAAGCAACATACACATTGTGGTTTTGTGTTCCTATCCATGAAGCAAACAACAGAAACTGGTGTCCCGCTTCATCCTGGACACAACCCTGGGCTGGGACCAAACCTTCCTCCTGTCCTGACTGGTGCTTCTCTCCAGTAATGCATTTTAGACTGGTGCTTGCTGAACCATGGCAATAACTGAGTGTTTGGAACAGCAACTCCGTTCCCTCCCTATTTGACCAAGGCTCTCTGGCTCCTACTGAGTACAGCCCTGATGGCTGTTAGTGCCTTCTGCATCCAAAGATTAAAAAAATATATATATTTTTTGAGAGATAAGGAATACAATGCATTTTTTTGATTTGGAGAGTAATTTAGAGAGAAGAAAAGATGATGCCTGGTGGAAATGAGAAATATATGTCCCATACATAATATATGCCCCAAATGCCCTATTACAAATACAAGAAGATTTCCTGAACTGGAGAAGTTGTTACACATTACAGTGTGCTAATGCTCCCCCACGGAGATGCTGATACTGAGAGAGTCTTTAGTGTAATAATATTAAAAATCCGAGAGTTTCAATAAGATCCTCCCCGCTACCACGGTGGTAGGAAATGAATTGATTCCAAAGGAAGACTCTAATTGCTGCTTAGAATCCACAAAATATTCAGAGATTCACTGCAAGCATATATCCCAATGTATCTGTGGCATGATCTGCAATAACACGTTTTCCAAGGAGAAAATCGCTTCCCAGCACGGTGTAGCTGCTGCCCTCGCAGTGAGTGCAGCTGGACAGCAGCACAGCTCAGCAGCGCTGGCACCTCTGCCCGCAGGCACCTTTAAACCTCGGCACGTTTGGAGGCTGGGGAAAGCCCCGTTGTGCTCTTCCACAGGGCATGGCACGGGCTCTGAATCAGCAAATGCTGGGTGTTGGGTACATGAATCATGGCTACACTGGAGTTGGTTAATCTATCCGTGTAAAGTTACTCAAAAGCATAAATATTTGCAAGTATAATGCTTTCCTATGAATATTTTACATCCATCTTTTTCAAGATGCATTTATTTACTCCTCTTTATTCAGAGCATGTCTTTGCTCACGAGTTCTGCAGTCCTGTACAAACTGTCCAGTTCATACCAGTGTCGTCTTTGCAGGACACCTAATGGGGAATTTTGGCCAGTCTTGGCTCCAATACTGGTGCTGTGGCTGAACAAACACGGCTTGCTTCTCCCTGAGTGGATGGCTGCCAGAACGCAGATCCTGCAGAACACTGTTCCAAATAATTGTGCATGCAGGCCGGGTTCGTCAGCTGTGTGGGACGTGCTCCGTTCGCACCACCCTGCTCCTGTGACTGCCACGGCACAGCTGGGAGGGTGGTGACTGCTGGTGCTGCTCCTCAGGGCTTAATCCTGGGGACAGCGCTGCTTTGCACTTCACGGTGGTTTGCTGGCAGCACTTGTGGGGGTGAAGAAGGTGCCTGGGGAGCCAATCCCACAGCCATTGCAGAGAAAACCCAGTGCTGTGGCCAGAGACCTCATTGCTGCCAGTGCTGGCTGCGGCAAAGTCCTGCCCACCGCACTGCAGCTCGTGCTCTCCACAGGGAAGGCCAGCGAGGAAGGGGCTCTGGCTGGCCATGCAGGAGGGCAGGGCCCCTGTCCTGGCATCTCCAGCCCCAAAGCACCTCAGGTGAGCAGCCAAATCTACTCCCCAGTCAGGAGCTGGACCAAAATAGGAGATGGTGGTTGATTCCCACCACCCCTCTTTACATTTCAAGAATTTTGTCTGCAAAATCTGTCTGTTCCCAGATATCACCTCTGAAGAATAACAGTGCACAGGTTTCTACACTTTCAGCTGAGAACAGATAAAATACAGAGGCCTGTGGCTTGCACAAGGACACTGGCCAAGTGCTGCTGCACATGCTACTCCCAAGGGCAGCAGGAACTCTCAGCAAGCCCTGGTCAGAATTCACCATCAAAAAGGATCCCAGTTTGCAGGGGGAAACAAGCTGTAAAGGATCCTGCATCCTCATCCTGCCTGTAAGCTAAAGTCCTTTAAAATCCTTTGTGCTGCAGGAATTCATCTCTCCATAGCCACATTTAGCATAGCAGTGCAATACTGCTGCACATTCCATGTTTTTCATGCTTGTCTTTGGAGGAAAATCAGCCCAGAGTTTCATTTCATGCTGGAGTTGCTGCAGGTCACAGCTCAGCTGCTGCCTGGTTTTAAGGTTCCTTGAAGGTAGGTTGAACCTGCTGCCTCTAATTTGGTGCACCAAAATATCTCTTTGCAGTCAGAACTTCCCTTTATATATCTAGTTTACGCTTTGATTATTCTAAAAAAAGTGAGGAGGTCCTAATTTCCTTTAACCGAGGCACCCACTCTGAAAGAGATGAAGTGATTTGGAAAAAGCAGTTTCTTGATCTATTTCCCTTTAACTTTCCTATCCGATAGCTGTTACTAAGCACTAGATAAGTTGTCACATTTGTATTTCAGTTATGATGTACAGGACACCAACACACAGCAATCCTACCAGAGATAACTGGTTTATGTAGCACCCAGTGGTGGCCTTGTCCAGGACAGGGGTTCAGCCCCTAAAGAGGTTCAGGGCATCCCTCACCTGAAGGGGTGGTCCAGGAGGAGGGACTGTCACCAGCTGCCTCCACAACATGGGAAGCAGGACCCAAAGCATCCCATGACCTGCCAGGGTCACAGGGAGCCTCCGGCCCAGGGTGCACAGGCACTGGCACCATTCAGAGGTACAGGGATGAAATCTGGCCTTGTGAGCCCCATAGCCAGGACCAGCCCTGTTTGTTCTGTGGAGACACCCCGGGACTCAGGCACAACTGCTGTTCCACCAAATGGAGGGCAGAGAGAACGCCATGCGGCTAATTACCAAGGAGAGCCACGCATCCACATCCTCAGATTATGAGTAATGGCCACAGCACGATGGAAACCTTTGCTTGAATAATTTTGAATGATGAACACATTTGAGGAAATAATGTTTTCTTTGCAGGCCTCCTCTGATGAAATGCTACTGCTTGCTTTGCTTTCTCACTCGGTGGGTGCTGCCCCCACGCCACCCGCTGCTGCTGGTGGGGCCGTGGGGGCGAGCTGGGGCAGCCACTCCTTCTGCCAGTCCATGGCCTTCCCTGTGCATTTGTGCAGGGGAAACCCATGGATGTGGCTGTCCGGGTTGCAAAGCTGCTGTCCCAGGAACATGCTGGCAGCACACAGCATTCCAATGTCAGGTGTTTGCACGGAGGAATGCCAGGGAGGCAGTTAATAGGTGACCGTTTGGTAGAGGTGCTGGGAAGCTCGTCATGGTTCGGCTGCCCTTGCAAGACTTCGTTTGAGTGCAGCCCCTTCTCCATTTAGACATGCAGGACCCCAAAAACATAGCTCTGGTCTTCCAGCTCCCAAAAGCATGGCCACAGGCTGCACCCCTTGTTGCTCTTAAAAGAAGTAATTCACACAAATTGCAATTTATTACACAGTTTACTAATTTATTTATTAACTTGACTGGTATTTAATTTCTGAGCTGTTCCATGTCTCCTGTTGGTCCCACCCCCCAGGAGGGAAGGAATCAGTGCCTCAGCTATGCCAGGAGCTTAAATGATCTCCTGGGTCCATGAGGAAGGGGTGTGGGTGGTGGGTGGGTGTGTGGAGCTGGTCATTTGGGCAGTTATTGCCCTTGGTTCTGGCTGGGGCTTCCCAGAAACCCTGCATCTCCCCCAGGTGTGATGACCTGTGCCTGTTCTCAGCAGGACAGAGGCATTGCTGTGACAGTTCACTGGAGGAGAAATGCCTTGTCCTGTCCAGCCCCATGTATTGCTCTCTTCATCCTATGAGTGACAGTAAAGACCATCCATATTACAGTGACACTGGCAGAAAAGCTGCCCTGGGTTTGCCTCCTGCTTTGTGCTTTTCAGGCAGAGGCCAGCAGCAAGAGATCAAAAACTGTTTTTCTGTTGCTTCAGAGCCGTGTGGGCTCAATGAGCCAGCAAACCCTGCGGCACCATGGCCCGTGCTGCTTAGCGCCCGAGCAGTAAATTACTGACAGGATGCTGCGGGGGAACCTGCAGCTCCTGACCCACATACGTGGCATCACTAAACCTGGAAGACACAAGTCTCCAAAATGTCAGATTTGCTGAAATATTCATGTTGCAAATATAGATGGTATAAAAAGCTCCAGTGAGGTTACGTCCTGCACATTGGCGTGTGTCAGCTCCGGCACCACGAGCAGATGAGTCACAGCTGCTTTATTCAATTCACAGGCAATGGCAAGGAGGGGAGCAGGGTGTTGAATGGGCTTTGGGTGATACCAACTCCTTGCATAAGTTACTGATTCCAAGAAAAACCTCTCCCTGCTCTGGCACAGCATTAACTCTGCTCTCACCGTTGCCCTGCGGGAAGCCAGTCAAGGCTGCAGCATCATTTCCACGACAGAAGGTGCAACAAGCAAACAGGCATTAATCCTGAATAACAGATCCAGCGGTGTCAGGGACAGGCCTCTCCTGTTCCTGAAGAATGCAGAACCCTGGAGAAGGCAGCAGGGCCCTGGCCACAACAGGATTTGGAGCAGCACAACAGAACTGTCCTTTGCAAGAGTTAAATTCTGCTCCGTGGCGGGAGAAGAGCTCCTGTCCCAGGAGGATGGGCAGGAGGAAAGGCTCATGCAGGATGCTGCTCCCTGCCAGTTTCTGAACTGGCTTCTTGAAGAGCACCTGCAGTTGCTCCCCAGTTTGGAGTCCCACAAGCCGAGGCAGCAGTGCACAGAGCAGCAGGGCTTTCCCTGCACCCCAAAATGTACAGAGATACAACTCCTCAGTGACCAGGCTCCCGTGATTGGCTAGAAACCTTCCATTAATGTGAAAGCAGAATTTTCCCTAAATGCATAATCGGCTGACAAAATGGGGTAGCAAATTTCAAACTGTCTTTCATAGATCCTAGGCTGTGGATCTCTTCCTGCTGACTATCTGGGCAGGAGAAACAGTGGATTTAACATGGATCTGTTGCAGTGGGTTGGAGCTGGGTCAGTCCCAGCTGGCACAGGACTGTGCACTGGAGTTGAAAGACCAAACTACCTCTTCCTACAGGCAGAAATGCCTCCAATGCATGGAGTCCTAGAGAGGTTTGGGTTGGAAGGGACCTTGAAGAGCATCCAACTCCAGCCACTTGCCATGAGCAGGGACACCTTCCACTACACCAGGCTGCTCCAAGCCCATCCAACCTGGCCTTGAACACTTCCAGGCCAGATTGTCACCTCATGGTGACTTAACTCTTTTTAAGAAGTCCATAGTAAGGGTGAACCTCCACATGCTGTGAGGCAAAGCTCACTCACGTCCCACTGCAGTGTCACCTGGCCAGAGGTGTGATCACAGAATCACAATCATTTAGCTTGGAAAAGACCTCCAAGATCATCAACTCCAATTGCTTAACAACCCCCCCTGTGAAGAAGCTCCTTCTGATGTCCAACCCGAAGCTCCCCTGGCATAGTCTGAGGCTATGTAATCTTGTCCTTTCCCTGGCTGCTTGGGAGAAAAGGCTGACACCCACCTTGCCACAACCCTTCTCAAGCAGTTGTAGAGACTGAAGGTGCTCCCTGAGCCTCCTTTTCTCCAAGATCCTCTCCATGAGGAAAAATCTGGTTCATTCCCTGCAACATCTCAGTGAGCTGAAAAACTCACCAGCTCCCAAGAGGGTTTGATGGAAACAACGAGTGGCAAATTGAAGATACTTCTACCAAATGGGTTCCCAGGTTTAACGAGGATGCT
>VYZT01009991.1:111938-130196 GCA_013400735.1 Pomatostomus ruficeps
CTGCCTGCTGCCCCTCCCAGGTGCCCTTCCCAGGTGCCCTTCACTCTCCACTCCTGCACTGCCCCGGCTGTCACCGGTGAGGGGAGTGCTGGTGGTCATCCCTCTCTCCAAGGGTGGTGGGATTTGCATTTTGGAATTGGTGGGGCTGGAAGACAGCTCAGTTTCAGGCACCAGTGCTGGCATCACGGCAGTCAGAGCAGCCCCAGCCACAGGCCCGAGCCCTCAGGCCAGCCCCACAGCTGCCCAGTGCCACAGTGCCAAGGAGAGAACAAATGTCCCACTGGCTCCAGTAACGAGTGGCACACCTGAGCCAGAGCCCCGCTGCCCCTGCCCTCCTGGCTCCCTGGCTCTGGCCTCGCAGGTGCCACAGCGCAGGGGATGGGCACAGCCAGGTGTGCTGCACTCTGAAAGCTCTCCCATCCTCTCCAGCCAGAAAAAGCTCCTGGCCTCAGCTGCCAAACAGAGCTCTGTGCCCCGCAGGAGCCCGGGAGGACGGCAGCTGCGGCTGCTGCTGGGCTGGCTGTCCCCACGGCTGGCACCAGCAGTGGTGGCACAGATGTGCGAGTGCAGATAGGGCTGCAGTGCAGAGGTGCCAGGAGGCTGTGGCCGTGCCAGGGCTCGTTGTGCTGCAGTGGAGGCGGCCTGGGACACGTCGGGTGATCAGCCACAGCCTGCTCGGGGCAGCAGAGCTGCTCTGCACAGCACAGCTCGGCGGCTTTGTGCCTTTAATCTGCTTGTTGCCACATTCCTGTCTGGCCCTTCCCAGTCTCTGCTTCCCTGGCACGTGGGCACAGGCTTATTGGGACTCATGATGCAGCACCAGGTATTTTCATCCATCCCTGTGTGAACTGTGTGAACATACTAATTCCATTTCTGAAAGTCTGAGGGAAAAAACCACCATTAGCACAGCTCCCAGTTCTGCTCTTTAAGTATCATATAATTTAGATTAACAGATATTTTGCAGATGCCACCAAACTTGACAAGTTATAATTATTTTAAACAAGAAAAAGTTGCTTTTTCGGCTGCTTTATGAATGTGGGGCTGTTCCCAGTGATCCTGCAGTGCACTGCTGTGGTGGCTCCTTCCCCATTTGCGCGTCTTGTTTGTGCTGGTATCCGAGGATGTCCTTGAACAGACCCTGCTGTCACCGTGGGGCAACCCCTCCATGGTCCCGCAGTGCTTGGCTGTCTGCTCTGGGCTGCCGTGGATCGGTCAGGATGGAGCAGGGCCCTGGGGGTGCCAGGCAGAGCCTCGTGCCCTGCGAGCAGTGGCTGTTCCAGTGACCCTGGGGAGAGGGCAGGGGAGCTGGGCCAGGCGGCGGAATGGGGAAGAGGAGCTAAATAAAGAAGGGTAAAAGGGAAGTGCCACCCTGCAGCACGTCCCATCCGTGTGAGCCGTGTCTCACGGGTTTGGCCTCTCTCTGTCCCTCTTGTGGCCTGTCCCTGTGCCCCGCAGGCCACTGTACACGGGCCACAAACTCCCCCAGAGGTGCCGGTGCCTCTCCTGTCCCTGGTGCCTCCCGTGTTCCCTCTGTGTCCCTGAGCTCCTCCGGCCTCCTCGGCGCCCACCTGTGTGTCCCTGGTGCCGCTTGTCTCCATGGTGCCTCCCTGCCCCCGTGTCCCCGGGTGTCCCCCCGGGACGCCCCCGTGTCCCCGCTGTCCCCGCGCCGCGCGTGGCCCTTGTTCCCCACCAGGTGGCGCTGTCGGTGGCCGCCGCCGCCCCCGGAGCCCGGGACGGGTCCGCGCCGGGACCCCGGGAGGGGCGGGAGCGGAGCCCGGAGCCCCCAGACCCGAGCCCGGAACCCCCGAGCCCCGAGCCCCGCGGCGCCACAGCAGCAGAGCTTTTTGGTTTGGCTTTTTTTTATCCCTTTATTTTTTTTTTTTTTTCCCTCCAAGGAGCAGTTTTCCGTGGCGGGAAGCGTCTCCTTTGGAACGGCAACACCGGCGGGTGTCAGCTTCGATGACACCTTTGATGGGAGAAAGATTAAATAATTTTTTCTCTTTTAATATTTGGTTGATAAGGTGAAATATTCAAAATAAACACAGTCACGGTTCTTACTTTAATTACTTTTGCTTAAATTGCGTATAATATTAAATTTTCCACATTATAATCTATATTATGTTGTATTTGATAATATATTTTTATACACAAATAATTTGATCTTATCAAGAAAGCAGGTCAGATGCTTCTAAATTAAAATTTGTTTGGTTTTTTCCTGTATGGTAAATATTAAAGATTTGTTCCAATGTAGAGGAAAATGCATGTCACAGTGCTGGTGTGGCTCACAGAGCAGGAGCACTGGCACCTGGCCATCCCAAATCACAGGTTTCCCAGTGGTTTTCAGGCTGAGGTGGTTCCTGAGGCCAGCCTGGCCCCAGGTAGTGGCACATCCCCATGCCAGGGCGTGCTCTGCCCCCATCCCGCCTCCCCAGCTTAGCCCCCCCAGGCTCAGGATGTTATGTGGAATGGTCTCAAACATCTCTTATTAATAATCACATGTTATGTGAGATGTCCAGTATTGATTTAAACCCAGGGGCAACTTTGGGAAGAGCAGGTTTAATTTATAGAAACTCTGACGTCTGATAGCAATAAATAATTAGGAGATCGCAAGAAAAGGGATCAGAGGGCTCTACCCTCCGACTCCAACTGGCTGCTCATGTCCTGCTAATAAATTGGTTAATAAAAGGAGAAAGAAAGCCTGGATTCTGGGGTTATAAAAACAAATGACATTTTTATGTTTAGTGGACAGGAAGAACTGGGAAGGCAGAGAAGTCAGGCGGGTGCACCGGGAATCACTCTGCGTTCACCGTCTGAATTTCTTAATGACATTCTCATTAAAAGTTCTCACTGCCAAGTGCTGTTTGCTTTTCCCCTCAGAACTGCCTGCATTAATTAAAGTAACTTGCTCGGAAGTTATTTACCTGCAGAGTTGTACCCGTGTCGCCACGCCGGGCTGGGAGGGGATGCACGGGGAGCTGGTGGTGGGCACGGCGGAGCCTCGGCCCTGAGAGGAGCAGCACCGGACACCTCAAACGGGTGAAGCCGAGGCAGCAGAGCCGTGAACGAGGCCTTTTGAGGGAAAGCATCTCTTGCCCTGCAGCCGTGGCAGGGCCCGGGCACAAAGAGACCTCGATGTAAATGTTCAGGAGTGACAGAAATGAGTCTCCGGCAGCCCGCGGGCAGCTGGGGCTGCAGCTCTGCCAAAGTGCCCACCTGTGCCCCCGGGAGCAGCTCCACCTGGGGCTCCTACACCCCCTCCTAATGCCATCATGTGGAATTATAAATGTTGGTATTTGCATTGCAGTAAACAGAGCAAACCCCAGGGGAACAGAAGACCCTTTCACCAGGCAACAAACCAGTGCAGAAGCAGAAGCAGCCCTCACTACGGAGACCTGTGAAGCCTGGGCTGGAAGAGGAGCGTGGCCTGAACAGGAGGTGAGACCATTCCAGAATCTTCTAGGGAACAAAGTTGTGTGAAAAGTCAAATTTCAGGTCAATAGAAATTACTTGCTTCAGGAAAAATTAAACATTTAATTTCAAATTTTCATTTTATTTACATTCTCAGTTCAAAACTGCAATGAAACATGAGACTGAAGTGGAAAATTGAAACATTCTGCTCTGAAAATGTTAAGGCTGAATGCTCTGACCTTATCAGGATAACAGGGAGTTGACCCACAACCCTAATTTTTCTTTCAAAACAAATTTTTGTCAAAGGTCACACATTCCTACAAACCCTCTTGTTTCTGTCCTGCAGAGCAGCACAGAAGCACCCTGAGGGTCACCCATGGCGAGTCATGTCCCCATGAGTTGTGGCTCTGTGGGCTTGGATGTGCCAGAGGAACACCGGACTCAGGCAGGGAGAACATTGGCGACCCCGCGTTGCTCCAGAGCAGTGCCCCAAACCCAGGACGTTTTGTTCAAGCACATTCACCTGGCTCAGCAGCCGGCTGCACCCGCCCTGCCCAGCTGGGAGCAGGTGGAGCCACGGCCCGTTGGAGCAGGATCGGAGAACCCATTCCCAGCGCTGGGCCTGGCAGGGGGGCACCAGTACCGGCATGGCATCAGCACTGGCACCGGCACCAGCACTGGCACAGGCACCAACACTGGCACAGCAGCAGCACAGCAGCGGCACAGCACCGGCACCAGCACTGGCACAGCACCGGCACAGGCACCAACGCCAGCACAGCACCGGCACCAGCACTGGCACAGGCACCAATGCCAGCACAGCACCGGCTCTGCCTCACCCACAGCCACGCTGGGCTCCTCTGCCACAGGCTCCCCTTTGACAGGCACCTGTCAAACCTGCTCCAGCAGATGTCTGGGGTGTTAATTCCTGGTAAATTTTGCTGCATTGTGTTTACTCCTGGTGTGACGGGCAGAGCCGTGCCCATCCCTGCGGGCGCCCTCCTGCATCACCTCACCCTGCACCGGCGCAGCTGAGCGCTGCCAGCGCCTCCCAGCTGCCCACTGAGCCAAGATTTGCCACTTCTGTCTCCTCGCTGATGCCTCAGCTCCTCCACAGTGTCGCAGCCAAGTCCCAGAGCCGTGTGAGCAGGCACAGCAGGCACAGGGGGCACAAGAGGGCACAGGTGGACACAGGTGGACACAGCGGGCACAGGGACACAGCAGGCACAGCAGGCACAGCCCCACAGCCGGCCTGGCCTCCCCAGCCGTGCTGGCAAACCCCGCTGCCCTGCCCGCTCAGCGCCCGGCTCAGCTCTCAGCCTTTCCTCCCCGCCAGGAAAGCTGCGAGGAAAGGGCCGCAAGGAATCGCCTGCTGCAGTGAAGGATTTTCAGGGCAAGAAATCAAATAAAATCTTCATAGTGATGAAGTGAAAAATAAAACATGGTTTAAGAAAATGGTCCTTTTCTTTGCCGCTGGGGGCGGGGGTCCAGAATGGGAACACAGACAAAGGTGCTGAAGGTCTCAATCATCTTGCTGCTTAATTATTCTATCTCTCAGAAGGCATCTCCAGGCAATTAGAATAATCATTCATGCCTGTGCTTTACAGGGACTCTTGCATTCTTCCCGTGAAGCATCAGAGCTGGATTGTAATTTTTTTTTAAACTTTAACAGTGACCTGCAACTAAAGGAAAAATAAAAGTTTTTTGAAATATTAGTTTAATAAGACATGAGAATAATATTAAGGATATGAGCCTCCCTTATTTATTATTTATATGTATAGTGTGATTTAGAGATGCACTTGAACCAAGCAAGTCACTACCAAAGAGTGGATCTATCCCTCTCTATATATATTAAAAAAACCTACAATATTCGCCTGGAGATTCTGTCCACATATTCGGAGATTGTGATTTAACATACACAGTTTATCAAGGCTGGTGTGCTGCACACAGAGGCTGGGGTTTTATGTAAGGGTATAAATAATCAATGCACATAGCAACTTTAAATTACTGCTAATGTGTTTTACTTATGTTCCCACTAGAACGATATGTGAAATAACAGGGAGTTGCTAGGCACACACTTGACAAATAATATCCATGCGTTTCCATTTTTATTATTTTTATACATTTCTTATTAAGCCGAGTGGTGCAGTTCAGGCCCGTGCAGCAGCCCAGCCCTTGGTGCCGTATCACAGAGGTGTGAGGTGGAGGGGAACGGTGTTGGGATGGCAGGGCTGGGCTGTGGCACCGACACTGGCATGGCTGGGCTGTGGCACCAGTGCTGGCACTGCAGGGCTGGGCTGTGGCACCGACACTGGCATGGCTGGGTTGTGGCACCGACACTGGAATGGCTGGGCTGTGGCACCGGCGCTGGCACTGCAGGGCTGGGCTGTGGCACCGACACTGGCATGGCTGGGCTGTGGCACCAGCGCTGGCACTGCAGGGCTGTGGCACCGGCACCGGCACTGCAGGGCTGGGCTGTGGCACTGGCACTGCAGGGCTGGCTGCCGGCACGTGGGCCTGTAAATTCTCTGGCAGAGCCGGCAGTGACCGGCTCCAGCCACAGCAGCGTGTGCTCCCAGTGGCAAAGGGCTCCTCCCTGCTCTCCTGCACCTCTGCAGGTTTCTGTCCCTTGGGCCAGGTCCCTCCAGCAGCGGCTCTTGGCAGCTGATGTGCACACACCGTCAGGAGAAGTGCAGCCTCACCTGGCGTGCTCGGAAGATGCCATCCACAGAAACCCCAATATTAAACATGGCACTAGGGGGAAAGGCACTTGACTAAAAGGAGGACAGGTTTGTTCTAAAGCGTGCAATCATCTCATCTGTGCGCACGAGAGCTCTCACAAAACCCTCTCTGCACTTAAGCAGTGGGTACGTGAGGAGCAGGGAGCACACTGCTCAGGGCCTGCCCCCCGCATCCACAGCCCCGCACTAACCCCAGCAGGGAGCTTTCCATTAAAACTACTTAGCAGACAATAACTATTTCTTTGTAAACAAGTCCTTGAGTGTTTATTACCATGTCACCATCAAAACTATACAGCTTTGTACTGTGTTTAATGGAAGAAAATTAACAGAGTGTTTTGAAACCCACTCCACATAGAAATGCAAATGGATTTCCCGGGGTGCACAGGCTGGGACTATCAGGTGCCCCCGACATTGCCACGACTTCCATTCTGGTGATACAAACCCCCTTCACTGCATACAGAAGCCATAAAGAACCAGCAACCTCTGCACAAATGTCTTCACAACCCAAATATCATTCTTGCAGTGAGAGCAAAGTTCAGCTACACACCATTAACGTTAATTGAAAAACTTACTTCAGCCTCCGCGAGAGCCCAGGCAGCCCCAAAAACGAGAGCCAGGTGAAATGATTTTCATATGGGACTGGCAGCTCACAGGACATTTTTGTTGGGGATGAAATAACAGCTGCCAATAATGAACAGTGTAGGTGTGTTATGGAGAATATTAATTTGGTCAATGTGACGATCAAGATTATCCTTAAAATGTAGTTCCAAAGAGCGGGCAGCTGTGAGTGCCCGGTGCAGCAGCAAGGGGCCACCGAAGGCTGGGCCAGGCCAGCGCCACCAGCGATGTCATTGTCCCCGCCAGGCACACTGCCCAGGGCCACACTGGCCACCCCCGGCACGCGTGCAGAGGGAAGGGACGTCATCCCTCAGCACAGGATCCGGTACGGGGGGAAAACACCCCATTCGAGGGAAAAGCAGCTTTGGATCTTTAATTAAAAAACAGGGTTCACAGCACCGGGGCATTGACTTCCACCAGTTAATCTCCATCACTTCATTTCACCACCAACTTCCATACTCTACAAAACTGCTGGAGACAATTTTTATTGATTGCTCTTCAAGCCGTCAAAAGCGTCCCTGGCTGATCATATGTTACCCCCAGACACCTTGTGCATTTCAGATAATAACTTGGTGCTCTAGAGAAGAAATGAATTGGATGTGCAGTCAGTAACTGTCCAAGTGAATCATGTTACTATATGTCAGCGGCCCAGGCTCTGACTATCATTTTAACAGAGAGAAATCCGCTATTTTCATGGCTGTTTGAAATTATTTTCCAGATGAATAAGATATAACAACAACTACTTACAGTAAAGAATAATATGGGGAATCTGTTTGCTACTTGGAAACAAATCTTTCCTGTGTAATGCCGTTTAATATTATTTAATCTGTAACGATGAACATGAAATTTTGAAGCTAGCTTTCATGTAGCACAAAAAGCTTGTGATGTGGGAGAGTGGGAAGCTGGAGTTGGTATGGGTGATGGGGAGTATTTGCTCTCTCATAAGTGCAAACGCAGTAATTCATACAGAAAATGGAACATTGCTAAAATGAGGTTGACAAAGATACATCCTGATGCCAATCATCAGCAGTGATGGTTTATTTTGCATAAACAATTACCATGTGCCAGGCTGACTTCCTTTTTCCGGGGTGTTTGGAGTGTGTGTTTTACTCGGAATTGCTGCAAATAACTGCAAATGGATTTTGTGAGGTTGAAAAGAAGGAAATAATTTAGAAGGTCTTACCAACCTGGGAACTCTGGGTTTTTTGTAGAACTGGCTTTAAGCGTTGCTCAGGCCTCACACCTGGCAGGGCTGGGCTCCCAGCCGGGCACCCCGGGCTTGGGGCGCTCAGGGCTCTGTGTGTCCGGTGTCCTGAGCCGAGGGGCGAGGGCTGGGACACAGCCCCGGGCTCTGGGCACTGTTGGGGCTCCCAGGCAGGACCCCACTGCCTGGGCAGGGCGCTGGAGTGTGGCTGCTGGCAGAGCAGTGCCCGAGGACCCCTCCCGTGGGAAAGTCCTCTGGCACTGACAAATCTGCCGCAGGAAACCCCCACCCACCGCCCAGCCAGGGAGCAGCTGTCCCTTTCACTGCCTTATCTCCTGCTTTACAGAAGACTAATGAGAGGGATTATTTGACTGATATCAGCCTGCTTTCCCCGTCCATCACACGCAGTTTCCCCTCCAGGAGTTTCAGGCTCTCCGGCCACTTCCGCAGAGCCTACCAGGGGCTGAGCCCACAGGCAGGAATAGGACCCTGATGCCTGGTCCAGCCCTGGGAAAGTCTCCAGTGTGTCCCAGAATGAAGTGGCACCATGCTGGGAGAGAGTGGCCAGTTCCTCACATACCCAGGTGTTCTGAGAGAAGTGTAACAGCTGTGTTAAAGCAGGCAAAATTATGGAAATAAAGAAAAGGAGGTTTGGTGACATGGAGAAGGTCTGGGGACGCCTGCAGCTTGGCTCATCAGGGACAGGGGTCCCAGCCGTGCTGTGCTGTAGCTCATCATCTCTATACAGTGGAGTCCTGTTACTGAAAGGGTTAAATACGTCATGAGACACAAGTGCTGCAAAACAGCAATTTACTCCTTGGGTGGGTGAAAAAAACGTTGAGGCAAATCATATTTATTCTGATGAGTCCTGGTGTTTTCCTGAGTCCAGAGGCAGGACAGATTTGCACACAGATATGCATCATTCCATGAGCACAGCCATCCCAGCTGGGGACGAGGAGCAGTTTGCCACCCCTGACTGGAGTGGTCCACGACCAACTCAAGGCCAGGACCCTGGAGACGTGATCCCACCCAAACATGGCTGCAGGGCACCCCGAGCAGATCACCTTTTCCATGAGCCTCCCTTTTCCTGCAGAGCCTGTCCCAGCCCAGGCTGGGGGCACGGAGCAGCCCCCGCCCGGCGGGATGGGGGTGGGATGGGCCAGGCAAGTGCCAGAAGTGTTTTGGATTTGGCAGGATGGAACGCCACCAACTTCCTTCCCTCCCTCACTCCCTCCACCCTCCCTCAATCTGTTCCTCAGCTTCTCAGCTTCCCGCACTGGTCCCTGATGTTCTGTCACAGGCTCCCGGTGGGAGCTGGAAGCAGAAAATGGTCCTGCCACTCGCGTCGGCTCAGCCTGCTCATGTTCCAGCTGGTAAGTCATAAAGAAATGGTAAAACACAACCCCCTCAGGGCTGCTGGGAGCTGGATCGAGTTTTTCCATCTCTCCCCAGAGACGGCTCTTTATTCTCACACTGACAAAACTAATGGCCTCGCTGGGTCTGACAGTGACAGAGCGGCCAGTGGCGTCAGCCCCACCAGCGCGGTGTCACGCGTGATGGGCCGGACCCCCGTCCCGGGCTGGGGACGGCTCTCAGCCTCCCGTGCTGATGCAGATCCATGCTTCTCACAGCCAGAGATCATGTTTGCAGATAAATATTTAATTTTTAAGAATGAAATCTTAATTACTGCACTGGCTTGCACGGTGAGACTGTAATGTAGCCTCCCCACAGCCGGGCAGGTGCAGGCAGTCGGGGTCTTTGCACCTACCTGGCCCCACTGCAGAGGGGCTCCCCTCCCAGGCAGCCCCTGTGGCTCCGTGTGTTGTTTGGGGAGGTCCAAGGAGCGCCGGCCACGTGCCTGCTGCTGCCAGGTGAGGCTGTGGCAGGAGGTGGCCGCACGTCGCCTCTCGAGGCTTCTGCCCCTGGCCTGGCGGGTCCGTGCTGGTGCTGCTTGGTGAGGAGAGGCTGGGCAAGTGGATGCCTGCACACGTGTTCCTCCATCATTTAATCTGGAGTGATGCATATAGAAATTTAGATCAGGCAGCTTGACATTCCTGACTGCTGAGGCTGTGAATCGATGGCCTCTCTACTCCCTGCCGGGGAGATCGATTCCCCAAGCACAATGGATTGGTTTCATCACTTTGGTTTCACCTTGTCAAAGTCATGTCTGATTTACTTTAGTCTGGAGGGCAGCTTTTAAGTATTTCATTGCATTTTGTAATCTGGCTGCGTGCCTTTGCTAACCACACTGCCCTCTGTGAGGCTGGGGTGCGCCTGGCACCTGGCTGGACAGCGCTTCCCACAACAAACAACCAGCTTGGTCTGGGCAGGGCCAGCTCAGAGCACCCCTGTGTTAGCAGTGAAACATTGCCAAGACTCAGAAGCAGCTGGGAAACATCCCTGGGATCGTTGTGATCTGGGCGAGTTCCGGGGCTGTCCCGAGTGGGAGGAGGCTCAGTCCAGCCACAGCGTTCAGGCTGGTTGAGAAAGCAAAGTTCTGCAGTTTTGCATCCTTCACCAAAAGGCGTGGAAACGGAACATGTTACTGGAGCTGGCAGGGCTATAGCTCTCCCGGGAGTGATGCAGCCAGTCCTGCAAGCTTCCTGGTGTCTGGTTGTTAGCAAAATCATTTTCCTGGTGCTCGGTTTGGCCCAAGTTCTGCTTTGTCCAATTATACTCCTGGGTGAGTTTCCTGAATGCAAGTATTGATCACTCTTCAGACAGGTTTTCTGTCTGGTCTCTACATTACCTCTGCTCTTCTTCAGGCAATCAATTATATTTTTATAGCCATGGGTATTATTAATCAATATACAGTAGCTATCTAATTGATTTGTCCAAGGCTTTCCGTCTGCAGCCGCTGGTGATGAGGAGGGTCAGGGCTGTGCGTGCAGTCGGGGAGCAGGCGTGAGGTCCCCACGAGGTGAGGGGCAGCTCCAGGCCCCTTCCCAACACCTCCGTCACACTCCTCCTGTGGTGCCTGCAGTGTCATACTCTGACCCCCTCCCTGCTGCTCATTACCATTATTTATCTCTCATGGCTGCATCTGGAGGCCACAGGAAGGGTCAGGGAACATTTGTACGGAGAATTAGCAGTAATTTTTCACGGGAGAAATATATATCTCCTGCTTTATGCAGAGCTCGGTGGGGTAAGTGGGCTGGGAGCCGAGCTCCCCGCTCCTCCCTCCACCTGCTCCATCTGTCACCGGCGGCTCCCACACCGCCAGCGCTCTATCGACACTGCTTAGATGGATGCCCTGAAGTTTTGATACTCTCGTGGGTAACAATAAATGTTTGTGATTGGAAAGGCCCCTGGGGATGCTCCGGCACTCCCGCGGCGGTGGGAGGGCGCACGTTCTGTGTGTGCAGAGCAGGGAGCCCAGCCCAGCCCCACCGCAGCCCACACCGCCGAGCAAGGCATGGGTGGCTCCAGGACCCAGCTGGGCCAGCACCAGGCTGGAGCCGAGCGGGCACACAAGGGTTAATTTGGGAAGATCCGTGTTGATAATAAAGCCGCTTTTTTCCTGGCGATGATATGATCGGAGCAGGGTTGCTATGGCAACAGTGGCTCTAGAAACCCCCCCGACCGCTGGTGGCTGCTCCCAAGCCGGGATGTGCCCACCCACCACCCATCCCTGCCCACACCGCCGTCCCCTGCCTGCATCCGCCACCCCTACCCCCCTGCCACGACCCCAGCCCACCCCACACCCTCTGCCCCCCCGGCTCCATCCCCCTGCACCTCCCATCCTGTGCACACTCCCTGCCCCACCCACTCCCTCCGCCCCAGGCCCCGCTGCCTCCCGGGGGTGCCGGGGGTACCGGACAGCCCTAAGGGGATGGGACAGATCCCTCCCTGCAGCCTTGTGCTGGTCCCTCCCGCCTGCCCTGGCCATTCCCTCTGCGCACAGCAATCCTCAGGCCATTGTCCCATTCCTGCAAGTCCAGGCTTTGCTGTGTCCCCCTGTGCAGCCACCACTGCAGGGTGCCCAGAGGGTGCTCTGGTGGCCCCTGGCCGTCGGGAGCTGGCCAGAACCACCAATCCCCCCATGGCACAAGGCTCCAGCACGCGGCCGGGTGGTGCCAGTCCCGCCGGGGGCTGTGCCCAGGTGCTCTCGGGGGTCTGTGCCCCTCTGTCACCCGGGTCCGGCTGCTGCGGGTGCTGACATGACATGTGACACGATGCTCACTAAATCAGGCACCCTCCTTCCTCCTCTGCCTCCCTCCCTCACCCATTAATGAAACGAAATAAATTTTCCATTTTTAAACATGAAGTTTTTAAAAAGAGCTGCAATTCTGCGCACATGCAATTCCCAGCGGGAGGGGAGAGCGGAAACGGGCCCTCGTGCTAAATACAGAACAAAGCCTTCTGTCTGAAAATACCTACGAGGAGCTAACAAATGCTAATGACAAAATAATGTATGGGGGGTTTAACGCTGGATGCTTTTTATCAGCAAATTAGCACAGTTATTATGCTGCAAATGCATTTAACAATAATTTGTTTCAATAACTGTAGAACTGGTATTTTAAAAAATATACACCATATTTAGAACACTTCATCCATGAAGGACCATTATTGTTTTTTCCTCCCCAGAGAGTTATAAAGGTCTCTCTTACAAGTGAAAGAAATACAATCATCACCCTTCACAGCTCAGTTACTCTCTTTTATTTTATTCAGAGCCATTTAAAGTTTGTGTTTTTAAAGGAAAAAGATCAAGTGTCTTTAAAGGGTCAGGGCTGGAGAGGGCTCGGGGGCCCATGTGCAGGCTCGGATTCGGGATTGCAGGTCTGGTGGATGGCATGGCATGAGCAGGGTGCTGGCACAGGGCAGGTGATGCTGCCGTGCCTTGGGTGCCCCTCTGCCTCCACCACGGCTCACCTGGCACGGCTCACCGGGCACAGCAGCCCCAGCACGGCTCTGCGAGGTGCCGGCCACCCCTGCCGGAGCCATCCCAGGGCCCAGGAGAAGGTGGGAATGGGCAGCGGTTCCGGGCAGAGGGGCACAGGGGCTCTGCCCCCAGGGTGGCCTTGGCCCCGTGCAGGCAGCGCTGTGTGCGCAGCAGCCACTTGTTTACAGCCCAGCTCCTCAGTCACAAACCATTAAGGAAGGGGAACAGCTACATCGACACTCGCCCGAAGTGGATTCATGTGTAAATCAGCTGCTTTTAAAATTTCACTGAGCATGAAAGTTCACCTTTAAAATCAACATAAACCACAGCTGTTCCCAGGGCATCCAAGGCGCAATCCCGCAATCCCACGGGAGAGGATGCATTTAAATGTGTAACACAAGCACGGGGCTGTCAGGAAGCTGAGGCTGCATCTGTGCCTTCAAACCCTTCCTTGCACCAGGTGGTCCAAAGTGGCACCCAGCACCCAGCCCCAGGCAGTCGTGTGCTGCTGGTCCCTGGTTCTGCTGCTCCCTGGTGCTGCTGCTGCCGCTGGCACAGTGGGCAGGGGGTCGGCTGGCGTGGGATGGCTGCGCCGTGCTCTGGAAGCAGCCAGGAAATGCTGCACAGGTTGTGTTTCTGGGCTGCACAGGAGCAGGATCCTTGTTTTAGACAGGCTGCAGTGTGAGAGCGCTGCTCCGTTCAGCGAGGCCGTGCCGGCAGCTCCCAGAAGTGCCAGTGTGGCATTTCTTCTGGCTGCTCTGGGGAGCCAGCTCTGCTCTCAGCTCACCCAGCGAGCACTGCTGGCTGATAAAATCAAACAATAACTTCCAGGACAGTCTACTCACACCATAAACAGCTGAAAGAAAATCCATCTCTTCTCCATGCAAAACCACTGATGAGTTCATGAACTGTGCCGGGCAATAAATCACTTGTGCTTATGCAGGAGAGCCGAGGTTTTTGGGTTCCTAATAGGCACTCTGACAATGTGATTGCTCCATATTTCTTTGTAGCTGTCACCTTTGCAGGCCTGTCAATGCTCCTAATCTTTTTTCATTGCAATGTCAAGTTTTGGTAAGTGAAGAGGTGGAAGGTGGGATGGGATATGAGCAATACTGGGACCAGCTTCCTGAGCCTCTCCAACAGGGAGCCCCATCCCTGCTGCCAGGAGCCCACCCTTGGGCTGTCCCTGCTCAGGGGCTTCGGGTGGCTGCAGCACCACACACAGAGGGGCTGGGCCAGCACGCGGCGACAGTCCCCAGCCCCCAGCTCCCCTCCCTGCTCCTGCCATCCCTCCCCTCTCCCTACACCATCCTCTGCCTGTTCCTCCCACCAGACCCACTGATGCAGAGGTTCTGTTCCCATGGGAAGACAGCCAGCGCTGAGCCACCAACGCAGACCAGAAAACATACTTTTAATATTCAGCATCTGGATAGACAATAAAAACTGGGACAAATAATCTAGTTGAGGCAATTACCTTAGCATAAATGTATATATTATTTATAAATGGCTTTGAATATATAAATAATATTGATAAAATTTGCATGAGTAAAAAGAGACATAATTACCAAATGATGCCTCAGAGCAGTGTATCCTGCTGGCTGCTTGCTGCCCTGATTCTTATCCAGGGGCCTTGCCCCAGTCCTCTTCTCCTGCTAAAAATATGACATTCACATTTAAGAGAGCTAAAAAAATAGAACCTAAAACAAGAAAACCAGTTTAGAAAAGTCAGTGCTGCCCGAGCAGCTTTGGCTGGGTTTCGAGTGGGATTTTAGAATTCAGTGTTTCCTGGGGATGTAATTCAGGACAGGCTTCAGAGGTACACAGAGACAAAAGTGAATTGTCCAGCAGCCAGGGGTCATGGGGCTGTGGCCCTCAGGAATGCAGGGATGCCCCTGCCCTGCTGCCAACGCTCACCACTGTCCCTGGGAGCCACAGCCTGAGCTGCTCTTCTCCTGCTCATGAAGGCACCAGGAAACTCTACAGGCTTTCACTGAAACCACGAGTGGCTTTTGTATAGTTCAATTCAGCAGCAAAGTGAGCACATAAACAGTGGAGCATGAACAGGAGCAGTGAGCTGAGTGCTTGCTGGTGCCTGAGCCCCGGCGAATGAAGTTGTCTGAGCCTGGCGTGTCCCACACGCAGCTCCTTAATAAAACTGGCTGAGATTTGTTGATAAGCCTGAAGCAAAGTCAATGTGAAGTGTCAATCCGCCTGTTCACAGGAGCCTTTGGGGGTCAAGCTGCTTCCTCGCTATGATCGTGGTATCACGGATATGTCAGCCGCACGTTAACTGCTTTCCTCCGGATCGCGCTCGCATCCCACACGAGATGCAGATAAGCCAAAGCAGGAGGGCTGGGGCCAAGCTGTGCCGAGCTGTGCTGTGCCAGCCCAGGCTCTCACAGCCCTGGGGACCTTGGCAGTCTGTCCTGAGCCGTGCTCGCCAGGCCGGGGTGGCAAAGGCAGCGACACAGAATGGGGAAGCCGCAGACACTAAAGCCCACTTAGCCCGTGGGTTCCACCACGCGTGCCAGGCTGGCCCATGTGGGATGAGCATCTAATGGCTGCACGGTCTCCACTAAGTGAAGCTGAGAGAGAAGAAGTCAAAAGAAGTGGGGTTTAATTAAGTATCAACCAAGATTTATGCAACTTTCTCTCTCCATCATAAATATTAATAAGGAGCAAGCGGTGGCTCTGTGTGGCAGGCACTGTCGAGCCATGAAGGGATGTTAATTCCAGGCTCTTTGAGATGGACTAAGCATGACACAGAGCCTTTTTGATTTGGAATATTCCTTGGGTTTAAAAGTTAAATAACATGAAGGGGGATTTAGTGGGTAGTAAACCATAAGTGAGGCTGGGATTCAAACTCCAGCACGCATGTCGTGTATTTCACGATTGCCAAACTGATTAATGGAAGCATTGCCAGAGGAGCTCCTTTGACAACACTGGGTGCCCCTGGCCGGACTGGCAGTGCTGGGATGTGGGGCCAGTGGAGCATGAGTGCTGTGGGGGGCAGCAGAGGGGACCCAGGGATGGGGAGCAGGAGCTGGGGCAGCCAGGGCCACCCCCTGCCTCGCACAGCCTGCAGGCAGTTACTAAAGGTGACACAGCCGGCCTGAGGAAGGACTTGCAGAGCCCACTAAATCTCCAGCCATCCCTTAAATAAAACTTTATGCTGGCTAATAAATTTTAATGGCACTTGTCAGTGCTTGATAACTGCAATCATTTAACAGAGGAGGAGAACCCCGGCATTGGAGCTTGGCTGTGCCATGCGTGGTGCCCGCCATGCCCGCTGTGCTGCCCTCTGCGCTGCTGCTTCCACGTCCACACAGGCACAAGCACACCCTGCCAGCTCCCTCTCTCCCAGAGGCAAACCATCCCTTCCTGGTGTGCACCGAGGAACAGGCACCTTCCAGGGCTGGGAAAACACTGCAGCCCAAGGAGAGAAGCAGCGGGCTCTGCAGATGACGTTCACATTGCAGCTTAATGGCAGCAACCCCGCCGTGGCACAGCCCAGCGTTCCACAGGCACCACTGCGGCTCAGGGTTGGTTTCCCCATCCTCAGGCCACTGCCTGGTGCAGTTCTGGGTCTGCTGGCAGGCCCTGAACCCCACACAGCACAAACCTGCAGCTTCAGCGCTGTGTCCGGGTGGGCTGAGGAAGTGTAGGACCCGTGTTTGAGGTGTGGCTCTCACCCAGCAGAACGGGCACAGTGGGGCTCTGGCCTTCTGCTGTGGCTTCTCAGCCACATTGCAGTAATCAATAATGGTAGTAATTATTACAGGAGTAGCATGAATCTCCTATCAAATTAAATCACATGAATAATTTTCGTGTTTTATTAAGCAAAAGCCTCTCTCTGAAGAGGTTTGTTGGTGCCGCAGTGTCTCTGGTTTTCCAAAGCATGGCACTGTGACATACTCAAGCACAAGCCCACTCTGGAGGGACGGGCCCATGGACTCCCTCGCTTCCCTCTCCGCTGTCCCACATCCAACCGTACTTGGGGCTGGCACAGACCGTGATGGGCACAGGGATGCTGGGGATCTGCTGGGCTGAGCCAAATGGACCCTTCCCTCCCCTCCCAGCTGCTTCCAGGGGGTTCTGCAGGGCAGTTTGGGAAGCTCAGGTGGGACAAGGGGTTTGTCCCTGTGCCAGCAGCCAGAGCCATCACCTCCAGTCAAGCCTGGGTTCCAGAGGCTCCACACACAGCCAGGGCAGGCGTGGGGTTGAGCCCTGCCTGGGAAATCCACGTCTCATTAGCACAGCTTTATACCGGCCTGAATTAGCACAGGTTAAGATCACTGATCCTCTGGCCAGCTATTTTTAGGAACTACATAAGACTGGGAAAAAATGCCCCTACGTGGCCTCCAGGCTGAGCCACCAACATGTCAGCATCTTCCCCTCACTGGAGGTCTCACAGTCCTCCACAAACCCTGCGGGCTGCAGGGGCAAGGGGACAAACCTCACAGCTGGGTGGGCCAGTGGTGACCTGACTCAGTCCCCTGCAGTGCCAGCCTGGTGCTTGGATCCAGCCACTTGGGCAAATAATTGGGGCTTTTTAATTTGCTGGTTGAACAGAGAGTGAGGAGACTAAAAAGCAATTTATGACATATCAAACCTGTAATTTTCAGCGTGTTTGGGGAAAGAAAGAAAAAGCTTTTGCTTTTGGAACAATGCAATGTCATGTTTGGGATTCAAAAAGTTTTCAATTTTAAAAGATTGCTTTTGAGGCCAACAAGTTTTTTGAATTTAATGAAAAAAAATCAGTAATCTGGGAACTGTGTTCTTCATTACTAATTCAAAACACTTTTCAAACTTTACTCAGGACCCTGAGCCAGGATTACCACCAGAGTTTATCCAACCACAGCATCTCTCAGCAGCCTCCCGCGGATGGCAGAGCCCTCGGAGGCCTGGCTGAGGCTTCTGGGCTGAGGCAGTGCCCGGCAGGTCCCTCCCCTGAGCTGGCCCTGCCGAGGGACGGTCCCACTCGTGCTTTGAGGGGTCTGTGCGTGGCACCGGCTCCGGGCAGTGACTGTGGCTGAGCGCTTGTGGGGCCCGCCCGGCACAAACAGGAGGGAGCAGCTGCCTCCCAAGGGGGCATCGGGGAACAAGTTGGATTTAACTTGCAGGACAGGGGAACATCGCGCAAGCAGCAGATCCAGTGATGGGATCAGCTCGCTCTCCGTAAGAGCATTTCCTTCCTCCGCTCCCTCGCCCGCCGCTGTGCAGCACGGCTGCACACTGAGATTTCATGTAATTTTGTTTTAGTGCAGAATTTAATGTTAAGTTTAAATATGTAATTATCTTTAATTGAAATTACATCCATGCTTTTCATTAACAAGATGCACAGAGTGAGCAGTGGAAGGCAGCGCCGTGCGGGAGCGGGGCCGGTGCGGGGCTGTCCCGGCCGAGTC
>VYZT01010001.1:0-15303 GCA_013400735.1 Pomatostomus ruficeps
AGTCTTCCCTCCGCAACATATACCTTCAAGTTATAATCTTATGGGACACTTTATAAGCACAGTTTATGCTTGTATTGACTAGTTTTAAGGCATTCTTCACAGACAGAAGTGTGTACATCAAACTTTGCCAGATGGGTCTAACCTATATAACTTAAACTCCCACCCCCTTTCCTTGCTGTTCTAAAAAACCTTGCTCAAAAGAAACAGCATAGGCTTTCAGCTCACTTTTTCCCCTAAATAAGGGAAGATTCACCGTAGGAGGTAATGTACTGAACTGAGTCCATTAGAGCAAAATCAAGCAATGTTGGCATAAACATGTTGGCTTTGCCACGCACTGAAATTTTAATAAGAACAGGATGACTGTGGTGAGGACACTGAACTGAAGAGCACTGGGTTGAGTTCTCTGCTGTCATGAAATCTGGGATACTGAGCTTGGGCAAGGAAATTAATAAATCTCCATCTGTAAAATGAAGGTAACTATTGACTTGGATATGTCTTTTCAGTTCTTGAAAGAGCAACTCTTCAAAAACTGTGACATCCTGTGTACAGACAGTCACAAAAACATTAGGTAGAAGGAAGGTCAGGGTTTGACTGAAAACTGTTTTGAGAAGCATCTCTCTCCTGAAATAATGCACCCAAGATAGCGGGACTATAATGTCAATAATGAGCACTGCATTCTGTGGTTACATTTTCCTGAGCCAAAAGCAAATGTTTCTGCAAAATATGCAGTTAACAAGATGCTAAAATTGTTCTGTGGCCATGAAAGTGCTCAGAAACATTCACTTTTAGCTCTCAAATTATTCATGTGGGCTTTTTAAATGACTGCACAAACACAGTCATTGTCAGCTTCAGATTGGTGTGCCACTTTATCCCTATGCCCTAACCTTCTGGAGCATTCAGATTCCCTCTCATCAGCACTGGCAAAGCAGTCAAGTTCTTGTCATCAGCTGCAGCTTCTCAGCTGCACAGAACACTCAGATTCGGCCAAAGCACAGAAAGTCTAAGAGGGGCAGAGGAGGGTGGTGGGTGCCCAGGCAGTGCAGGGGTGCCACAGCACATGGAGCAGGTGCTGGTGGCTGCTCAGTGCCATACAAACAGTCGTGGGACCAGAGATTACAGGACGAGGCTCTATATTTCAGCTGCTTAGGAGGGAGTTAACCAAGCACCTAAATCTGGGGTTACAATCTAGATGCATCACAGAATTAGAACATGATCTGTGAGGTGAATATAGCGCTTGGCCTATTCCTGAGTAGGATCCATGAAACTTTATGTATTCCTTCCTGAGCCTAAAACTGTTTGCTAGCCAGCATGCTAACTGCTGTAGCTCTTCTTCTGAGAGTCCTGGACATCTTCTTGGATGTTTAGATCAAAGTTTAGCTTTGTTCATGGCTGTAGTCATACACCCAGAACTACCTGGTGCCAGGCTGTAACACCCAGCAGGTTCTATGGGAATGATCTAATGCAAAGTCCTGCTGAGCCACACATAAACTCCTTTTAAAACCCAGCTATTGTTCCAGCACATAATTCATCTTTTACCACCCCTTTTTGTGTCTATCTGGGGACTTCTAAGATTAATGCTAAAAAAGAGCAGAAGCTCCAAATTTCCTCCAGGTCCCTGGGAATTTCTTCTGTAATTTAGTTCTTCCTCCAGGGTGAGAAGTCTCCTCTGCTCAAATGTACATATGATAAACATATGATAAATATATATTTATCATATCCTCTTAAATCACTTTTGCAGTGAGCTTGCCACAGAACATAAAGAAGATTATTTTTATCTCCCCTTTTTAAACTCGAATCCAGTAGGACATCATGCAAAATGCAGCTTTGCTAAAAACTGGGTGAAGAGAGTGTCTCTGTGAAGAAGAAAGCTTTGCACATGGTGTTTTTATTCCATATCTCCCCTACCCCTTCCAAACTATACCAATTATTCAGTCCCAGAAAATACTAAAATTTTTACTGGATTGTCCCTGACTCCTTTTTGATATGGGCCCTGTCAGCTGTTTCCTGAAAATTGCCTTGCAAAGAGCCACCTGGCCCAGCTGTGGCTAATGCATAATTAATCCACACCAACCAAAGGAGTTCCTGTAGCTTGTTGAAAATTGTTCATGACTGCTTTACCCCACAACAGACCCAGTTACAAATGGTGGGGCTGTGTTTCTACCCTGGGACAGTCAATTCCAGGTGTATTCACTACCCCTACAACTGAAAGCACACTGCACTCTGCTGCCAGAGGGACCAAGACGAACTGACTGGCAATATAAATGGTTGCATGCCATTTGGCAGCCTTTGACTCCAGCTCATTTTGGATTTTCAGCATGTCTGGTACGGCAGCACTCACCACAGTATGACTTCATTCAGGCCACCATAGTCCACTGTTAGTCTCCATTCTGCTGGACTTTTGCTCTGGCCATATGGTGAGCAGGCCAAGGTGAGCAGGTCCTGCCGATCACTCCTGGGCTGTCCAGGCATCAGATCAACATGTGGATGGAAACCAGGGAGTCTCAATCCGTGCAATATCATCGCCAAAGTATTGTCATGGTAGCAATTGGAATCCGTTCTTCTTTAAACATAGCAACCCAACCACAGGCAGATCATCTGAGAGACCAGGCGAGCTAGACAGCTGCTTAATGTTCTCTGTACTCAAGGCATCATCCTGTGCACCCACCAGTACCCTCTTGGGTCTTTGAAATACTCTCTCCTGAAGTAGTCTATGCCAATGATGCACAGAGACTTCAGACCAGTCAGCGTAGGATGCTTTTGCCACTCATTCCCAGTTAAACCTACCTCAGCCCACAAACCAGACAGGTTTTGGGATCCTTCTGCCACTCAAGAAATGCAGATGGATTCTGCCCCTTCACAGTCTGATGGCACTAGGGTACACTGTCCACAGGTGTCCCCTAGAGCTTTATAATCCTGTGGGGCTGATAAGCCAGGCCATCTGACCCCCACAGTCCAGTAAATCCAGTTGTCCCTTTCCTCCATCTGGCCAAAGGCAGGGCCTCTTTATTCCTGGTTGGAGTCTTTATTACTCAATATTTGTAATTGCAAAACAAAAACCTCTTTTTCAGGATCAAAGGTATAATCAGACCTTCTACTCTACTCAACAGACACTGGAGCAGTAATTTTTCTGGATGGATGCTTTTGGACTGTTATTTTTCCTTTCAGTTCCTGTATCCAAGTTTCTAGCCCACAGGTAGGTTCACCATCCCACTTCCTCATAGTCACACAGAAAGAACCACAGGATCATACTTGTTGTGCAACACTGGCACCCCTTCTCTTGAACAGAACAAGGCTGACTCTTCATAGCTGAGGCCTTGGTAGGAGTATGAGAGGATGATCCACCCTCCTCAGCTTGCTCAAACATTTTTTTGGTCAGTCTGTCCACAGCCAAGATACAGGTGCCCTTGGGAAGTGAGATAATCTTCATACTCTCAGACCTGTCAGGCCAGTTCGTCTGTAGTCAGTGCCACCATGTCTGTCCAGATGTTATCACCAGAATGTGGGTGATGACATCGGTGCATTTTGTACAACTTTCACGACACAGGCCACCTGCACTAAATTTCATTTGGGTCTTTGGACGTTGGCCGTCATGCAGGTTATTATAGATCACCTTCAACACAGTTAATTCCCTCAGATACTGGATACTTCCCTCCGTGTTGGTCCATTTGCTTCAGGAATATGCGAATTCTTCCTTGAAGGAACACCTGTCCTTCGCACATATTTGACCTTTGTGACAACAATTGTGAGGGGGTTTTTGTCCACCTTAGCAAACCTAACATAGCTTTTTATAGCTGCAACTGCTGATTCAGTACAGCAGCTATGCATTAGTATCTGGCACAGAGGCACTGGGAAAAGGAAGATGCACCCATTTGGTCTGTTTATTTTTGAAAGCTTCCTCATTATCGTTGTTTTTGTGGGTTCAAGCTCTGAAGGCCTGTCAGGAGATAAAGATGCCTTTCCTGGCTGCTGAAGCCAGTTTCCAACATCTGCACTGTCCAGAGGGAAGGAAAGCTATGTTAAAAGAAGAAAAAAAAGCCACCACAATTGTTAGCTATTTGCAAGTATGTTTAGGCAATGAGTTCAGAGCGGTCAAGATGAAGAGAAGTTTGTTCAGTTCTGATTAAGAGAACCAAAAACTTCTGGCACAAAGGTTTTCATCTTACAGTAAATCAAAGGAGTCTCTTATGAACAAAGCCCTTTTCATATTTCACAAACTATAGAACACTCCAGTGGGTGTTTACTTGCAAATGACAAAAGGAATGACATGCAGATTTCACAGTATATTGAAAAATACTGGTCAGAAGTTAGTTTATATTTAAAAGCAGTTATTGTAAACTCGATTGTATAACATGCTGATCTTTAACAGCAAACATCTGCTTATTGCTTTCAGACATTTATTTTCCCACTTTTCTTCTAACAAAATGCTTTGAATACTGAAGAACAAAAGTGTCTCCATGCCATGTTCAATCTACATGCACATAAAGTCAATGTGTGAACATTTTCCAGGGACATTGCATGAAAATTCATGTGGTTTTACTACCAACAATCTACTCCAGAGCCGAGAGAGATGTCTGCCACACAGCATAGGTAAACAGAGCTTCATTTTTATGTCTGTATTTCAAAAGGCTATTCTTCAAACTATTTCAACTTGTCTGTAACCTTTGGAATATTGTCTACGGTGGAAAAATTATGAGAAACATTTGCTTCTAGACCTGTCTCTCTAGGCTGAAAATCAACATTGATTGCCAACAAGTGACTAGCCAGGACATGCACAGGAAGGGTTGTCACTGAGTTGCATATCTGAAGACCAAAGGTTTAAACGTCCATGTTAGCAAATGCTCATGTAACCTTCTATGATGGTGATGGTAGGTTCAAAACTATAATTAATCTGACAAGCTCCACTGAAACCTGGAAAACAGAGCAAAGCCCAGGTAGGGCTCTTCCTTCCCATAATTAGGTCAAGAACCTGGAGCTATCTATCTGGTGGGTGTAACTGTGGTATCTTTAAATTTAAATCAATCAAGCAAACAAAATACAAACAAACTGTAGGGAAATGGCCTTTTGCAAATTTTACTCAACCCCTTCATTGACCATTCCTGGTTTCAGTGGGATGTGTTCAGGCTGCATTAGGATTAATACAATAATTAGGATATAATAATTGGGATACTGTGCTGTGCAGAAGAGAAACCTGCAGCAGGTCATCAGCAGCTCTGAGAGCTGGGAACATAGGAAAAGCAACATGTTTAGTCATCGAGGGAGGAAGAGGTGCCTCATATTACTCAAAAGCCATGTGAATGGATGAGTAGATGCCACAATCAGGGGAGGCCCTCCCAACCTCCAGCCACAGGAATGGCTGCAGGCAGGGCTCTCCGCAGCTCGGTGTCCTATGCCAGGTCGGTTTGGACACCTCACCATAAACAAGAAAATAGCTGCATCCCTACTGATTTTTCCCTGGGGAAAGGAAAGGAACAAGTGTGGCTGCAATCCAGAGATAATAGGTCTCATCTCACTTCATGTTAGGGAGTGAGTTAAATTTATGCTGGCTGCCACATGTTCCCTCTCTCATCAGTGGAGCCTGCAGTTGAAGCAACTGCTGTGTTTTTTCTGTTTGTTTAGGATAGGGAGAATCATGCTGTGGAAGTGCCTGTTTCTCTCCTTTAGTTGGAGACAAAGTCTAGAACAGTCTCTCAGCTACAAACATCTACACTGATTAGATGAGATCCTTTTGAAGCAAATGTTCAGGAGGGGCAAGCTCAGAGCATTTGGGTGACTTTGCTAGGAACCCAACCAGATCTTTCCAGCAGGTATAAATCATGGGGCTGGGGAGGGCTTAGATATTCCTGGGAAACAACATGGTTTGGATTTTACTTAAAAGAAAAGTCACAAAGCAATGTTTCTTCTCTGGTCTGCATCATTAGTAGTGTGTATGTCATTCACCCTGACAATGCCATATTCTAATGGAGTCCAGTGGACTGATGCTAGCTGCATGTCAGGTGGCCCCAAAGCCACTCTATAACTCCCCCTTCCTCAGCTGGGCAAAGGAGAGAAAATATACATGGTGGGTCAAGATAAGGACAAGGAGAGATCACTCACCTGTTATCATCACAGGCAACACAGACTTGACTTGGGGAAATCAGTTTAATTTATTACCAACCAGATCAGAGTAGGATAATGAGAAATAAAACCAAAGCTTAAAAACACCTTCCCCCCATCCTTCTCTTCTTCCTGGCCTTAACTTAACTCCCCAATTTTCTACCTCCTCCCAGGCAGCACAGGGGGATGAGGAACGGGGGCTGAAGTCTGTTCATCTCATGTTGTCTCTGCCACTCCTTCCTCCTGGGGGGCAGGACTCCTCACATTCTTCCCCTGCTCCAGTGTGGGGCCCCTCCCACGTGAGACAGTTCTCTAGCTTGACTACTTTCTATGGGCTGCAGTTCTTCCCAAATTGCTACAGCATGTATCCCTTCCACANGTATCCCTTCCACAGACTGCAGTCCTTCAGGAACAGACTGTTCCAGCATAGGTCCCCTGCAGGGTCACAATTCCTGCCAGCAAACCTGTTCCAGTGTGGACTCCTGTCTCCACAGGTCCACAGGTACTGTTAGGGCCCTGCTCCAGCATGGGCTTCTCCTGGAGTCACAGCCTCCTTTAGGCATTCACCTACTCTGGCCTGGGGTCTTCCATGGGCAGCACGTGGATCTCTGCTCCACTTGGCCTTCCATGCGCTGCAGGGGCACAGCCTATCTCACCATGGGCTGCAGGGGACGCTCAGCTCCCAACACCTGGAGCACCTCCTCCCCTTGCCTCCTCATTGACCTTGGTGTCTGCAGAGCTGTTGCTCTCACATATTCTCACTCCACTCTTCTCTGTCTGCAGTTGTTCCTGAGCAGAGACTTTTCCTTCTTCCTAAATCTGTTATCCCAGAGGTTCTTCCACTGTCACTGACAGGCTCAGCCTTGGCCAGTGGTGGGTCTGTCTTGGAGACATCTGGCATTGGCTCTGTTGGACGCAGGGGAAGCCTCTGGCAGCTTCTCACAGAAGCCACCCCTTTAGCCCCCATCTTCCAAAACCTTGCCATGCAGACCCAATACATGGAGATACGGAATGGTGCAAGTAGCAGAAGAAGTGCAAAATTCAGGCAAAGGGACTGATGGGAGTCCAGGCCTAGGAGCTGCTGCTGTGTGTGCTGGCTGATATGGCAGAGTACCCTGGAACAGGGGGCTTCCGTTTTATTCCAACAATTTCTGCTTTCTAGAGAGAACCTCACTCAGAGCAATATGAATAGAAAGTGACCGTGTTCACTGAATCTGCACAAGAGGCAAACCCAGGACATTTCCAGAGTTGTTTCTCATGGAGTTCAATTTCTCTTAGCCCTAACATTGCATAACAGAGAAATCTACCATAGCAGGGGCACAGGAGACACAAACCTCATCTGTACGGGTTTTTTGAGATGTATTTTCCCTGAATGATGTCAGCTGTGGTCTTGCTTTCTAATGTTTTTTGAGGACACTAAATCTTGAAATTTTCCTATTCCCAGTAGAAAAACTTCAATTCTTATCCACTCACAAGTATTTTTTTAGGACTAAGTGATAACCAAGTATACAAACTTGAGTACTGACTGGATATTCTTAATCTAATGACAATTCCTACTAGTATCAGGGAATGTCAGTGTCTATCAGTGAGACTACACACTGCTGAGCAGATGACACGGTTAGACCGAAATGTCACTCTGACCCTCCCATTCACATTAGTGTACTTGTGGCAAATCTTGTGCTGTCTTGACAGACCAGTGTCTGGGCCCACTCAAGGGGATCATTCTAGGTTGACAATTAAACTACCTGTAGTGCCCTGGCTGAGACTGTGTTAACTATGTGCAAACACATAGCGAAAAAAATTGACGTCTAAAGTCCATGGCAGCACACCTGGTAAAATGTGAAACAGATTTCTTCTAACTCAGGTACCCCACAGAAACCACGCTGTGGAGAAAATTTTACACCTGAGTCTCATCTTGACACAGCCAACATGCAGAGGGGGTATCTACCTAAACTGAAGTTAAGAAGTGGTCTACACTCAGCAGTTTAAATGGACTAAGATGATCCCTTCTCAGATGAAGGTACATGCTAATCCAACCTGCAGAGTCCTGTGTCTCTGCAGACAGACCCATTTCATGTCCTCCTCCACGAGAATCCAGCTCATCAGTCTTATTTTTCTGCTGCATTTTGATGTATTCTTGTGTCAGCACTCCACCAGTGCATGATCCTGACTGCTCTCCCTCTTTCCACAGCATGCAGGTTCAGGTACAAAGTTAAATGTAATTAGACTACTGTCTTTGTTAAAACAAATTATTTGTTGCTACTTGTTATGGAAATGTCTGATAGATAAACATAGCTTGCAAGGTTGACAAACAACTTGCTTGTCAATAAAGAGATCTATAAATATGCAAACAAAGAATGGGATAAAATATGTGATCGCAAAAGTTAGTTCTAAAAACATTTCTTGCTTGACTTCCTAGGTGACCACTAGATTGAAGAATACATGTTGTAACATTTAGAAAACACACACTGGGGACAGACAAGGTTTTCCATTTGTTTGTTCTGTCTGTTAAAATTGTACTGTGGTTTCTGAATCATAAATCATGGAGTGGAGCTGGAGCTGCATTAGCTGTACTACACAGCCTCCCTCTTGTACACAAAGTCCATTTAATCCATTTGTGTCCTATGGTGAAATTAATGTGTCCACCTGTGTATCCTTCAGTCAGTAAACACAGAGCAGGTGAAATCAGGAGGAAACTTAAATGAGATCAAAAGATATGTTCAAAAGAAGGGCTGAAGCCATCTGGAATCCCTCAGAGCTGCCAGCTACACAAACGAGACCTGCTGGCATCCTAAGTGGAATTTCTTGCTTCTCTTTCTTCTGAAGCTGGAGGAAGTTCAAATGAACTCTGGGAGAACAGTTGGCATTTTCTTTGTAAGGAGCCTCATTGTTCAGAGGTGAGATCAGACGCATGTTTCAAGGACACCCAGATTTGGACCCTAAAATGTTGCTGCTTTTGTTTAAGGAGCTCTTTAACACAGAAAAAAAATTAAAAAAAAAAATTAAAAAAAAAAAGAGAGAGAAAAAAAGGAAAGGCAGTGTATTAATCTGTGTTTTTCCATTGTTTCATAATACACTTTGACTTGTCCTACATCTTTCTTTAACTGAAGCAGAACAAATCTAGGAAGCCTACAGGAAAATTTGTTTGGCTCTTTGTTTGGAAAGTCTCTATTTAAAAGAAGCAAAATAAACAAAATAAGTACCAGGACTTTGATTTCAGAGAAACTGGTCTGGCTACATAGGAAGTAAGAAAGCTATGGATTGCCCTGCCATGATTGGAATAATATGTGCAAATCCATGACAGAATGAACAGGATTAGAAATCTAAAGTAAATAAATATGCATCATTAGTCCTAAAGTCAAAACTGCAATTACAGGGAGCCATGTACTTCAAACAAACATCCGACAACATTTACATATCATGAAAGTACACTGTGCTCCTCTTCTCCCCCAGCTTTCAAAACAGGGTTGGCAAAGGGACACTTGATGCAACATATTTAACACAATTCTGAAGTGGCTTCAGCTGTACCCTTTAGGAGAGCTGAGTATCTCAAACTGTATCTTGAACACCAAATTCAGAAAGATGCGCCCTTCGGAAACAGAATGTATTCCAGGGGGCACTTTTTGTTTTGGGTAAGGAGCAGGACAATTCACAGAAATCTTGGGTAGAAGGGGGAAGTTGGCTATTCCTGATGGACTGCCAAAGGATGGCAAAGGACTTTTCAAGTATGTTTGTCTTTTCATCTAGCTACTGAGACACCCCAAATCTAAGAGAGATCTTAGGCACTTCTATACTTAATTTTGACTATATGTGAATGTGTCTGCATTTGCCCTAAAATTTGCCCCTCTTTCATGCTGCCTGGGTGTGAGACACACCCCCTCGACCCACAGTATGCATCTTTTACAGATAACCCAGGCTGGCATATTCCTAGATTACAGCCAAAAATGGCATAGCAGTGCCATGTATCTGTTCAGCCTGTGCCTACAAGATCTACCACAGTGTTTGCTGATGGTGGCACATGGCTGATGCTGAATCCAAAACAGTGATCCAAAAGGCACCACAGAACACTGAAGTATCATGACAGTGTAGGCAGCAGAAGAGGTCCCGAAACACAGGCCTTCATCCTGTTCCTGAGCAGAGTGTAAACAGTCTTTATTCTGTATTTACTTTGGCCTTAGTATATGTAGGCTGGTATTTGCATGGGATATTAGAAAATATTTTATTGTAACAGTGTCTTGAAGTGGAGACCACATTTTGAAAGAATTCATAAAGCAAAGCAAAGCAAAGTAAAAAAATTCTTTCTTGTCTCCAGGAGAAACTAAAGTACACATATTTCTATCGTAACTGACGCCCACAATAACCTGTGTGTGCTGAGTAGTGCTTCATAGCCTAGGAAGAAATAATTTTAGAAACCCAGGAAGACTCTATCAACCCCACACATTCCTAGGAAACAGATACCCTCCTCTTCAGAAATCATGCCATAAATCCACATAGACTTTCACAGAGATCGCAAACATACTTCAGCAGCAGACCGAATTTTTAAAAAAAACCTCTTGTCACTTTAAAATGCCTCCAGTACTGCAGGATTCTTTCTGATTTTAAATAGAAAATCTATATGTACTAGTAGCATTCATTTGACTGTTCAGAAATTGTCTTGCTGAAAACAAAATTTCCAGAAAAGCAAGTCCTTCAGCAAGTTTTCTAGTTCCCACTACTGAAAACATGGATATGTATGAGTAACAGTAAAAAAAAGGGA
Source organism: Pomatostomus ruficeps (assembly GCA_013400735.1). Taxonomy (NCBI): domain Eukaryota; kingdom Metazoa; phylum Chordata; class Aves; order Passeriformes; family Timaliidae; genus Pomatostomus; species Pomatostomus ruficeps. The sequence goes on from VYZT01010001.1 coordinate 10,850, forward strand.
CTATATCCTTTGATGTTCTGTAACAGACAAAACAGTAAAAATTCAGAAATAGGAGGAGAATAAGCAGTGTTTGGGTTAATAAGCCAGGATCCCATGAAGCAGTGGAGTGCCTGCAGCAGGAGCAATCAGCCATACCCTGCATGGAAACTGTAACAGGTAAAATGCACTTGAGCATGGCCAAGGTGAGATGCTGTAGGGGAAACCCAAACACTGGCATCAGTCACACATCAATTCTTTAGTGCTCTCTTGATCACTGAGATGTGACAGTCCTTTCTTTTTTGGGACTTTATTGTTTTTAACTTCAGTGTTTAATGTTAAGAAGGTTACAATTTTTTTGTTCTCTAGTTTTTGGTATGGGAGGAGGTGGTCCACTGCTTGCAGTGCAGATTTCACCTCCAGGTAAAGGGCCCTCTCTTCAGGTAATTATGTCCATGGCTGTGAGCCTCCATGAGCCTTGTCTTCTTTAGGCTGTGTAGGGTTGACTCCAGCCAGTAGCCAAATAGCCATTTGGTCTCTCCCCTCTCCCAAGGGACGGGGAGAAAATCAGAGGAAGACAAGAAGACTCATGGATGGAGAAAAAGACAGTCTAGTAACTGAAGCGCAGGCTGCACGTGCGAGCAGAGTGAGATACGGACTTTATTCATTATGTTCCATCGTCCTTCTCCCAGTAATCTGGGCCTCAATATGTGTGATGGTTACCTGGGAAGAAGAACACTGTAACCATGCCCACTCCTGCTTCCTCCTCCTTTCTTGACCTCTTATTGCTGAGCTTGATACTATACTGTAGGAAATATCCATGTCGCCAGGGACATTGGGAATCTGTCCTTGCTGTCCCACCCCAGTCCTCCCCACGTGTCTTGCCCATCCCACACCCCCCACTGGCTGTGGATGCAGAGTCAGAGAAAACGAAAGCCTTGACACAGCCAAGCTCAGCACAGCAGTAGCCAAAACACTGCTGTGTTATCAACATTGATTCAGTCACAAATCCCAAACAGAGCACCATACAGGCTGCTATGAAGAACATTAACTCCATCCAAACTATATCCAAAGCTAAACAGTCTGAACTCTCTCAGCCTTTCCTCATAGGACAGATGCTCCAGACATCTTCATGGCCCTTCCCTGCACCTGCTCCAGTATGTCCATGTCTCCCTGGCCCTGGGGAGTCCGAGACTGCATCCAGCACTCCCGGTGTGTCTCACCACAGAGGGGAAGGATCACCCCCCTTGCGCGGCTAGCAGGGCTGTGCCTGGTGCAGCCCAGAAGGCTGTTGGCCTTCCTGGCCACCAGAGCACACTGCTGTCTCCTGCCCAGCTTGGTGTCCACCAGCTCCTACTCTGCAAAGCTGTTTTCCATCTGGCCAGCCCCCAGCATGTACTGGGTGTCTCTAAGACAGCAACCCGAGGTGGCCTAACAAGAGGAATGGTACTGCAGTTGTTGTTCTTGTGGAAGGGCTCATCATTTTCAGATAAAATGATAAAAAAATCTGTCCCAGATACCTCACTGGATACTTTCTTACGTGAAGAGATGGTGACTGTGTATAAAAATGAAAATTTATTCAAAGTTTCTGTTAAGGATATAGAGACCAGACTTAAAGTTCTTGGGTAAACACTTTATCTGCAGAGGATTTAAGGTCCCAGTAGTGTTAAGGTTCTCTCTCTTTCAGTAACTTCAGAGGATTTCTGCCAATTAGAGATTCTGAAAGTCAGTCTCTTTGTATCTAGCATGTTTTGTTTCATACAAATCAATCCAGATACCTACAGAAGTATATCAGGCTGTGCTAGCTGTTGAAAAACTGTGATTATCATGAGGTGTGGATGGTCAGAAAATGTGCTATACTGTGTCTAACTGATACTATGTCCATGGCAAAAGAACTCAAGTTTTGGTGAGGTCAGAGATTTGAATGATGATTGACTCCCACCAGACTCACATGCAGTATTCAGGAAGGAGAAAATCTGAATTGCAAGGATCTCAAACTGCAAATACAGGATTTTCCTTCATTTCTGAGAATCACAGACAATATCTGAGTTCAAGCGTTACATCCAACATAGGGAGGATTTAAATTTAGCCCTCCTGTTTACACAGAGACCACTGACAGAAGTAGAAGGTGATGGTAGCTTAGGAGCCAGCAGTCATGATTTCATTACCTTTGTTCTGTGTAACTAGAACAGAGGCCAGGCTATACACATCCTTGGGGCTTGAAAAGGGCCAGCTTTCGGCCAAGCTGAAAACAATTGTCTGAAGTCAGTTGGGAGATGACTCTAAAAAGAAAAATGTTAATTAGGAGATTTTTAAGAATATTTCACTAGATGCTAAGAGAGCCACAATACCACAATTGGAAAAGAAGGCTGTGATGGTTACAAAATAACATGACTTAGCAGGAGTGCAAAATAAGCTAAAAGCATTACAAAAAAACAGAAAGAAAGAAGACATGACTGAAAAGATGAATTGATAACAATTAATACAACTTAGGAATAAAAAGCTAATAAAAGAAACAAAGACACACAGCTAGAATTTTATGGGTGGCATGTGCAAGAACCAAAAAAAGGAGGACTTTCTTTAATAGACCAAAACAAAGAAGCCTAATGATGGTCCTGGTTAATTATGGAAGTGGTAGTGCTGCTGTCACAGAGGGCAGTGATTTATTTGGGAAGAAAGCCCATGGAAAGCAATTTTTTCCCAACCCTTTCACAAACACTTTTGTTCTTGAAGACTTAAATCCTTTCATATCTAGACTTTAATCTTCCTGTGTCTTTTCTTGTCTCTGTTTTCCCTTTCTACACTTAACCAGTCATGCTTGATACTTTTCCAATTTCTACCACAGTCTCATGTCATGGGTTGCTGACAGGAAAGCCAAACACAAGGTGAACTCCTTGCCCTACTCATGCAGCCTTCATATAACTTTCCTGCCTTTGGAAGGCTCAGCTGAGTTCAGCCAGCACCCTTTAGAAAGAAAACTAAGCCCTTGGCAAGTATCTGCTAACACAATTTCTTGCCCAGCTTCAAGTTATGCCAAGAGGGCCACTAGAGCTCCACAGATGCATCTGTGATTTCCTTGAGAGCATATACCCCGGGATGTATACCTTGCTTTGAAGAAGGTACTGGAATTAATACTGGCCCAAACAGGCTAGCAGAAAACAGATCCTGACACAATTTTTTAGACCTCAAGGATGCAAGACTATTTTTTAGACCTCAAGGTTGCTCTGTATTACTAGCGATTGGTTAAGGTGTCATACCAGGGCCAAGAGAACATGGAAGTGCATAAGTGAACTAGAAACTGGATAGATCAGGTGGAAATTATAAAACTCCCAAATTACTGTCCAGTACTGCAAGGTCCTGTATGCAACCCTGCTCTAGTTAAAGTTTTTTCAGTGATGACCAAAAGAAAGAAAACAGGAGACGGGGAGCCTCAGAAACCACACTGACCAAGGGGCACCAGCTGACCACCGTGGGCAGTAGCTGGATGTTATCTTGTCTGTGAGTTGGCATTGTGGGTACTGTTCCTTACCACAAAATCCTGTAGGAATCTTCCAAGTCTCCTAAGCCTCAAGTTTCTAATTTATGTGGCACAGTACAATTCACAGAGCACATCAGGGGAAAAAAGCCTATTTGGCTGATGAGACAGGACCTCCCCAGGACACATTTACAGGGCTGGACCTCACACAGAGACCAGCCACAGGATTTCTCATGCTCACTTGGCAGAGAGCACAGGTTTGAGCCCAGATCCTTGCACCTAATGAGATTGTGGTCTTCTCTCAGGCTCTCCAGCTGAAACAGTTTCTATTTTCTTAAATTAAGTACTTTTCTGGACAGGACTAAAAATGTGGAGATTCAGGGATAAACTGTGAGAATAATGAAAGGCTATTTGCAGTTAGATTAAGGCAGAGAAAGCTGAAATTGTATGTGCATACCTACCTAGCCACATCTGCTATTGGAAAGTGTTTCTACTTCACATTAATTTTAGGAATTTCAACTTAAATAAATTCAGAAAATAAGGCCCACAATCCTATTAAACATGACAGACATCATCTGAAGGGACTGACCATGCCTGGAAACCAGGCTTTGCAGAAGAACAGGGCTGGGTTTATTTCCCCCAGTGTTCTGCTGTGGTGGGAGGCCTTGTAAGGATGTTAAACAGAGAATCAAACAAGAATGTCGCAGTGGTCTGTCCTAGTCCTATCACATATGGTGGAGGATAACAAGCAATTCACCTGGTGGTACCTTTCACTCCAGGAACCCCCCACAGTTTTTTTAACATTTTGTAGATTTTTAGATTTGCAGGATCCTACCTAGTTCACACTCAGAAATATTCCCAGCTATTTTCAGCTCCCCTAGGCAAGCTCCCTTCCCTCCCCTCTTTGGCTTCTTCACTTGTTCTTCCAAGGACAATGTTGTTCAAGCATTTCTTTGTTAAGGCTTTGAAATTTGGAAAGAGCAGATGTCCTGGTTTCAAAGAC
>VYZT01010010.1:0-10374 GCA_013400735.1 Pomatostomus ruficeps
GAATCTCTAAGACTCCGTAAGATTCAGGTTTTGTAAGGAGACATGTAACACTGAGGAGTAAGAAGGAGGAGGAAAAAATGAGAAACAGGAAGATAATTGCCTAATGTGCACCTTTAATGAACTAAAACATATTCTCCCCACAAAGGGCCCATAAGAGGAAAAAAAAATTCTTCCTACACACCTTCAATCTAACACTGAATTATCTGTGACAATTGGATCTGCAGCCTCACATGAGAGGGTCTTACAAAGAGGAAGGGATATTATAAGACTACTGTATGCAAACGCACCCAATTAATTCAAGAGCATCATTGTTATTTCATTTATATAGCACCATAGGGGTATGCAATGCTTTACAGACGATTAGGGGCTATAAAAGTTTAGAGAAAAGATGAAGCAGAAAGCAAGGACCTGGCAACCAACTGGAGTACGGGCTCTGACTAAAAGCTCTCACTGTGGTGTTTATGGTTTGTTTGTTGTGGTTGGTTGGATGTTTGTTGTGGTTGTTTGTTTGTTTGTGTTGCTGTTGTTTTAAGTCTCAAGGAGTGGTTTTTGGCACTAATCCCATGTTACGGGGAGATAGAGGCCGTTTAACATGATTGTTGGGCCCGTTCCAAGGATACAAAGTTAGAAAACGCACTCATTAAAACAGGTCTGAAGAAACAAAACAGAAACATGCACAACAAGAAGCAGGGAGATAAATTTGTGATAAAAACTGTAAGTCATTCCTGAGAGTTCAGTGCTTTGGTAAATTGCTGGAGGAAACAGAGGCTTTGTACGCCCAGAACTGACTGCCTGAGGCTCCAGTAAAATTGGTGTTAGGCTCCTAGGTTGAGACAGACATACATACATAACGCACATCCTGTTGCTTGTGTTCCGCATTTGCAGCTCAGGGATACTCTTGGATCCTCAGTTGTATTTTAGCTGGCATGAGAGCAACCAAGACCAGAAAGCATCTTTGCACAAGCCAAAAAATCATATGACTCAAGATTCCAGATACATAGAGATCTTACTAATGTGGTCTAGACAGACTTTTGTGCTGCAGCACTAAAATATTTCAGGAACAGCTGGACCTTAAATCTACACAGAAGCCATACAATGAGAACATAGCAGCTTTCTCGAAAAACATGTACTTTTCTCATAGCAGCATATGACACCTGTGCTTTGTTGATGGCACAAAACCAGGATTTTAAATGTGAGTTTTACTGTATCAGTTGTGATCTGAAAGTAGATAGATCTTTAAAAGTTTTTTGTTGTTGTTTGTTTGCATGGGTTTTGTTTGGGTTTTTTTTTTGGGGGGGGTGTTAATTTGTTAGTTTGGGGTTTTCTAATAGGACATGGGAAAGTTTTATTATTTACTTTGTTTTAAATAGGAAAGTTATTTGAAAAAATCTGTTAATTTTTATCTTCCCTCTAGCATTTTCTGTCTGGCACTTTTATCAAATATTTCAGAGAAATATTACTATGAAGTAAAATTTCAAAGTATTAAAATACTTTTTTTGTAGTTGTCAGCTAGGAAATTATACATCAATAAGCATTTTTTGTTGTAAATCTTAACTAAAATATTATCCTTTTTTTTTTTTTTTTGATAGGTTGAAGAGGAGGAAATGCATCCTTCCCCCATGCTTCCAAGCAATTTTGGCTTTCAAAGTTTCAGAACTGGTTGCCCAGCCTCTGCTTTTTCCATCAGCTCTGAGTAGCTTCTGAGTCTTTTTTTTCATTTTTTCCCAAGAAGATAGGCTTTTTGTTGCTATTGTCCAACAGCTACTGCTGGTGATGACTGGCCACCTAAAGCTTACAGACTGGTACTGGAACATTTTACAAGATGGCCTCTGGAACTGAAGTTTTCTGTGTGAAAGAAAAAATCCTACCAGTGTCTCTGACCTTCAAGTGACTAAAACCAGTTTTAATAAAACCAGTTTTATTTATAGAAAATTTTGCATGGATCATCTCTATCTTCCTATTGAGATGCTAATGCCTGTTTAAACCTATCTTATGTTATTACAGTTTATTCCTTGTTCCTGCACAATATAAAGTACTTTTCTACTGATTTTGCTGCATCTACACCAAGGAAAGTTGTACTGCAGTAACTATTCCAATATGTTGTAGGAAAGACTGAAAGATTTCTGGTTGAAGCCTCTGGTAAAGCCATTAATTTTGTGGAGGAAGGGAAAAGAATTGAGAAAATGCTACATTTTTTGCTTAGAACAGTACTTTTGTGTGTGCGGGTGTGCTTGTGTTATTCAAATAACAAAAAATCATCAGCAACAAACATCCTGCCTAACCTTTTCCCAGCCTTCCCTTAAACAATGCTAAATGCTGTCCTTCGGTGGCCCACACAGTCAAATATACAGCTCAATCAGGTTTTCCTTCTCTTGGCCAGGATCCATAGGCAGTGCTGTTGGGTACCACCCTCCATAGGGACTGCCTGCCCGGCTCAGAGAAGCATCATTTTGGCTGACTGGTACAGGTGGCAGTAGTCTCCTGTCAATCTCCGTTCTTTCAAAGCAACCTGCATCTCTCAGATTCCTGCTCCAGAAAATTAAGAGGCAGTAACGCAACCATTTCTAGGCTCGGCTACAGATATCTGTTTGCTGTTCACAGCTTGGCCCAAAGCACCAAGTACGTGATGTTCTTCACTTAGGTATTTCTCCTACATCTCTGCTTTCAAGTGATGCACATAGTTCTTCAGCTGAGTCATGATCCTATCCTGGGACCTTACTTCTGCCAGAGACAGGATGTAGCTTTTCTGTTCTACACAAAGGGCTTCTAGAAACTCCATCCTGAGTTTCCTTGGAAACAGCATATGATCAACAAAATGCTCCATGGCACTTGACCATTCATCTCCATGGTGGTTATAAAAATCCCATCAGAAAAAGCCTTCAAGCTTTCTTTCCCCATTAAAAAAAGAATCCAGATACTCAATCCTTTGACTCAACAGTAAAACAAACAATAAAATTTCTCATTAGACTAATTGGGCCAATACTGTTGAAAAACATGATGGGCCTAAATCTAAATTCTAGTTCCAAACCTAGGAAGATGAGATCTGAGGAGATAACCATTGTGCCTCTGGGGATTGTCTACTCGGTAATTGCTATCAATTATGGAAAAGTGGTTTTCAACCTCTTCGATTTTGTGGCACCTAAAAATTTCCTGCATGTTTCACAACGAAGGTGTGGACCCTAACAGTGTGAGCCTAAGCTTCTTGACAGAAGCTTTTCTTAATAACTTTTCCTGGTCTCACTTGGATCTGCAGAGTGCGGGTTGGAGAGCACAGTAGTACCCTTCTATGGGAGAATTATGGGACAGCTCATCAATAAATGGGGTTCATTTTCCAACTACAGCCCCTACTGTGATTAAGGCTATTTTTCATTTTCTTAACGTCTTGAGTCAGGCATGGAAAAAGTATGTGTTAGAAAGCCATTAGACAAAACAGCGATTCACGGAAATAAGTGATTTTTTTTCTCCTCATCTTTTGTTTGTCATTAACAGTCTTCTCAGTAACTACCATGATGGCAGCTCTGGGCCACGTGACAGAAAGTAATGAAAGAGAAGAAGAGAGCAGAAAGTTATTGCACTAGAACAAACTCTGTTATATTGCAGATTATATTACAAGTGAAAGGCAGAGGACTGCATTGCCTAAAACTGTGGTGATGCTGTGGGAGCCTTTCTCACTCCTAAGCTGTTCAGTAACATGGAGAGATTTTGATTTAATAACTGAGATCAAAATCCCACTGAATACTCTGGCCATTATGTACCCACTGAAGATGCTCACCAAGGTTTATGATCTTTGAATAAATTTAAGTATTCCTTAAAAGGACGGGCTAGTATAACCGTTACACAAGGAAAGCATCCAAATGATACTGTTGTCCGAAAAAGCCCTGACCTTTCAGAAAGCAGGAGATATTACTGTGCCAACAAAAAGAGCAGCTAAAGATGTCTAAGAGAATCTGAGTGTAATACATTAAGTAGTGACCATGCTTAATGAGCAAGAAGGCAAATCATTATAAGAGAGACCTCATCCTGCTTGGAGGGCTCCTATAAACACAAGGACAACATCAAAAGGTATGTGAACATCGTGGCTTCATCTGTTTAAATAAATAACAGTGTCAGTAAGCTTTTCCAGGCACTTGGACCTGATAACCTGCATTTTTCAACGGTTAGAGCCATTCTGGGCATGCTTTGGTCCCAGCCCAAGTACCAGTCTCCTAAACAGTTCTAGGGCACATGGTGGGAACTCACAGGGTGGTCAAGGGACCATTCCCAGTTGGCAGTTTGGATGTGTATCCCTATTTTGGAGATTAGGAAAGCTTAATATTATGGAAATTGTCTATTCCATGCCAGCTGGGATCAGCACCAGAGAGAGGTCATGCCATACTAACTATACAGCGAGTGCTTGGCAAATTTCCTTGAGCTGGATTTGTAGAAGAATCATGGCAAACAGGGCAGGAAAAAAGTGAAAAGATAATCATCTTGGGTCCATCTTCTGTGACAGAAACTCTCCTTGTTATATAAATTTTACACTGTAGCAGTGGCCACTCTGTGGCCACTCAAGGCCTTTATTCAGTACTTCCAAAGCCAATGCAAATTGATCAGACGTAGGCTGGCAATAGTGGCACACAGACAAAAGAGAAACTGTGGGGTACTGTCAGAGTAAGATTGATGTTCAAAGGGCATAGGGTAGCAAACTTTATGGAATATGAAGGAACTCCTCCCCTTGGACACTGCATCCATTTGGGCTGAGGCAAAGTCAATGGCACTGTTTCCAGCCAGGTTTTCAGAGGAACTTGGCATCCAGCCATGCTTCCAAATAAGCAGGTAATTCTTTCGAACATGCTGACCCCTATTCAAATTTTAACCCTAAAGAGGAGCTGCATGGTACTGACTAGGCACATCTGGGGGTATGTCCTAAGCTGAAGAAGCCAAGCACTTGAAAAATCTGCAATGTGTTTGCCAAACCTCCAATTTACAAATTGTACTTTTCTATATATTGGCACTGAAAACTATGCTAGTGCAATTTAAATTAAAGTTAGGAATGACCTGTGATGTCCCACATGTGAGACTAATACCGCTGCCCTTTTTGCAATGCCTGATAGCAATTAATTGCCTGTTGTTTATGAACCAAAGGGGTTTTGTGCAAGAGAAATCTCACCATGGCCTTGCTGCCTGGGAAACACTGAAGCTGGAGTAACAAAATAAGACCTCTATACATGAGACCTTATGCTCATAATGCATGAAACAGTATTGTCCAACTGCTCTCTTCCAACTTCTAAAGCAAGGTATCTTATGACAACAGAAAACATTTTGGGAAAAAGGTCCTTGTCAGCACTCTATCAGCCTAATATCACAGACTTACTAGCTGGCATAATACTGATGACTGGTTTTCCTGCCTGCCATGGCACACATGGGACAGTTTACCCTAAATAAGAGGAGTAAGAGTATTCAGTCCATGCCAGCAAATGTACAATTAGCAATGGAAAGCTGTAAAGAGTCACTGCTAAATTAGCCATGTTTCTGGGGTCAAAGGTAATTGCTCTAGTGATGTCAAGCCTTTCTTTCAGGGTGCAGGCACGCTGAGCATTGATGAGGGCTGCTCATGCATTGGATACAAGTAGTAGTTCCCAAAATGTTGCTAGAAGCTCTTTAAGAGGGATTATGTGATACTTATCTTCGAGTGATTGGGATGAAATCAATGGCTGAAGGCCACCTCAGGTATCCTAACACTGAATGCTAAAGGTCCAACTCTGGATGAGGATAATTGGCCACATTTCCAATTATAAGGAGATGAAAACTAAGGTTCAGTGATCAATAGAAGTTATTAAGAATTTGAAATCCCTGTAAATAAACTGTAGGCTAAAATTAATTCCAGTGTAACTCTATTGACCAGCATCATTCAAACAGATATCCTCTAGCAACTGCCTGCCAATCGGAGATTGGGTGTTTTCTTGTGCCACTCTACCTGCAAAATGCAATATTGAATGGGGCAAACCCAGCTGTTTCTAGTGACACAAATATTTCTGCCAGAATTAAACATCAAATAGTTTCTACCACAAACCTATTGAAGATCTCGTGTACTTCCTGGTTATGAGGTTGTTTTGTGCCACAGGGACACTGTCCAGCAAATGGCCACAGAAAACACTCCACTGAGAATTACTAGAAACACACACAGATGCACTAAACTACATGGATAAAGAAAAGTATTACAACATGGCGTTACTTAGAAGACTTTAGAAGACTTCAGTTTCCACAGCTCTGGAATAATTTCAAGGAACACCCAGTTCAGAGTAACCCAAGTATGCTCGACTATTACTTGCAGGATTTGGCTGAAGAAAGCACCTTCAGCTAAAACTGGTTGAGGTCAGCTGGTTCTTCTGGTGTAGGCAGAAAGACAAAGAATTTCTGCATCAACCCAGTCATTTTGGACTGACAGCAAAGGACCTTAGCCCAGAGAACAGCCACAATTTTCCTTACTATTCCCTGCACTTAAAACAAGCCAGGCATGCTACAAAATCCAGCATGTGCTGGTACAGGGTGAACTTACTCTAAAGTAGTCAGAGGCTGTGTGCTATCATAAGAGGAAGAGGCCATTTCATGCTCTTTGTGGCAGCTTTCTTGTTCCATGTAGGCACATTTAATTAAACTGGAAACCAAAAGATAGGCCTGACTTTGTAGGCAGGATAGCAGCAAATACTTCAAAGCAAAAGCATTATGTTCTCCATTGTGCAAGATACAAGGGGAGGAAAAAAAACATTCTTTCACTCTATCAAACATAATAAAAGGCTGAGTTAAGAAGCACAGAAAAAAATGTCTGGTTAATTTAAGGTGAAATCAGAAAAGAAAAAATACAAGGGCCGTCCTGGTTCTCAGAGTGTCATCACTCTTTCTGGTTTTAGATGGTACACTAGATATTCAGCAACTCTGAAATTGAGATCCAAAAATTGAATGGGGCCACATTGTTCCTTCTCACCACATTAGAAGTGCCATATTGAATCTCAAATAATCTGCAATTACAGTGCCTTTGCTTCAAGGGGTTACAGAGAACAACAATGTATTGCATAAAGTCTCACGGGCACATGTACTAAGTAGCAAATGCATTTAGAGATTACAAGGTTATCCATGAGTCTTGTTGCCTTTTTTCATTTTTCTCTTTAATCTATGTGCCAGAAAGATGGTGACGTTAATAAAGAGGGCTCTGACCATTTCTTTCACTGGGCTACCTCATAGGAGAGTCAGTGCAAAGGCAGGGTCACATCAGGACTCTGCAGCACTTTGTGTGGAGGCTGGGTCAGGCTGGTATGGGCAGAGGGAACATGGATCTTAGAATACATGGAACTGACAGGATGTTTTGAAAGCTTCTCTCTGTGTTCCTCCACATTTCACTTTCTCTACTCAGTCCAGCCAATAGGTTCAGACAGATAATAGCAGTGTGTCTTCCTGGACTCAATGATCTTAAAGGTCTTTCCCAGACTAATTGATTGATTCTGTGATTCTGTTCTTTCTGTGGGTACAGATGTCATATGTTGATCAGTGTGAAAAATTAAAAAAAAATAATTCTCTGCTCAAAGGTGAAGAAGGTTTCTTGGTGAATTAGCAGTTACTGTAATCCTGAAGAGCTCATACTCCACCTTTCCAGCACTAGATTTCTAAGGAGCCCAGATGAATATGTTTCATATGGAAGGAGTTCTCTCAACTGACAGAAACAACTCCATACACCAGTGCTCCATTTTTTTCTGCATCCAGCTTCAAAACAACACCACAGCCTGTTCTTTATTTTTTTTTTCTGATTTGTGGAGTGGTTAAATGGTCCTTGAATTACATTTTGGTCAATTATCCATAACAATACCTTTGTTTTGAGTATAATTTAAAGAAGAGTGGAAGGTATGAAAAAAAAAAGAGAATAGGTAAAGAGATTCTGACAAGAGATTTGATTGATGGTGTGTGTGCTTTATCTTTCACAGCTTATGTAATATATATATGAGAAATAGGTAATTTGATAGTTAAAGAAACTAAATTCCTGTCGAGAATAAAATACATCAGGAACACAGAACAATTCCTCATCTGGTTTGGCTATCATTCACTCTCCAGCCTACTGGCTGTCTCCCAGGAGAATTCGTAATAGATCAGAGGCAATGTTCTTCTCTCCCCAGGCCCCCACTGTTTCCTCTCTCCTTCCCCATTTCCTCCTTCTTTCCTGCTGTCACCATCTTCTCCTTCCCACCCTGACAGCTCCCTGCCCAGGGCTATGTAAAAGGAGTGTGCAAAAGCAGCAAAGCTCTGGGGAAAGCACGTGGAGTGGCCACCAGGATGGAGGTGAAGGAAAAAGGGCTGGTCCATGCAGCGAGCCCGGGCACTGAGCTGTTTGCAGCCCCTGGCAGGCTGTGTCACAGAGAGCAGCAGGGGCATGGGGGAGGCAGAAACAGAGTCTCTCTGGAGACTTGAGAAGAAAAATGAATTAAAATCAAAGATGAGGCCTGAACAATGCGACAATCTCTGAATGAACACTTTCCACTCAGCACTCCCTGTTCCCCTAAATTTTCCCACTCAGTATCTCACCTCCCCACCACTGAAAAAAGACAAGCTTCTGCTGTAAGGAAGACAATGGGCCAGGAGTATCCCAAACCTTTCTAGTGCCATAGGTGTGTAACAGTCCCTTGTAAAAACATATGCTACAAACAAAGTCAATATTAAAATTATTTGTTACAGGTAGGCCTGTTGCCCTGAGTTTGCAGTGTTTCAGTGTTTTTCCTTCTGTAAATATTCTCAGACCTTTCTGTAAACATAGCCATAGTTTCTTAGCTACTATCTATGCTATCCTATGTTTATAAATTCCAGTATACTGGGTGGAGAAATATGACTGACAGATGCTTTGACCAACTGGAATTGAGAGGTGTTGATTTCTACCTCCAATCCACAGTGATTTGTGAAAACATATAAATAAAGGTCAGAGGGTTCTGCCCTCTCTCTCTTTCTGCTCCTCCGTCTGCTGTTCAGTGTGGTTCCTTATTTAGCTCTCCTTAGAGGTTCCTCGGCCTAGTGGGCTGGCCTGACGAGTGCTACATAGGCCTGTACATAGAGTGTCTGATACATCATTTCTTTAGTTCCTCAGAACCTTCCAAGACTTGATTTATAGGAGTGAAGTACTGCAGTGAGCACTAGAGTTATTGTGTTGGGTTACCCCCCAGCCCCTTCAATTTTGTTCCCCTCTGCAAAAGTTTAGCTACTGTTTAAGACACTGTAATGAAACAGAAGGAAAATTGGTACCTTGCAACCTCTAGGGAGGCTCTTTGGTCTCAAATGGGGAGCAAGAACATGAAATTTGGCAGGATCATAGGCTTCACGTCAGAAATATGCCATTAATATAGCCAAGAAAAATGATAGAAGCCTATGAAGTGGAAGTCCACATACAGAACAAGAATGATCAGGAATGATGTTAGATCTAGTGGGAATATACTTTGAAGGTTTTGTCTGCACTGAGGCTGCTCAGTGGAAACACTGCTGTTTTCCCCAAGTTCCTGAGACATACACAGCTCTGGTTTCTTCAGTAAAGAGCAGGGACACCTGCACACCAAATAATCAGCAGCAGCAGGATTGTCTCAGTTGATGAGACACGATGGATCAGTAGGTGGCAAAACACACAGGTCGGTTCTAAGAACACTTACAGGGACAGTTGCAAGAAAAGGTTCTGGATCTAGAGCTGGGGAAGTAGCTCAGCTTGCATGAAGTGTGTGTTGTGATATTGGGTCTGTGAATTGGCATGGAAGAAATGTGTGAGACTGGAAGAAATGATAAACAGTCAGAAGAGAGAAATGGAAATAGTTGGACAAGAGAATCAGTACAAGGCAAGGAGGTGAGCATAGGCAGCAGATACAGCTAGATTTAGTCCTGCTCACCAAGGAATCTAGAGCTTAGATGAGAAATCCAGCAGGGGCTACTGTAGTGTTACAGCGTCTGCTCTAGCAGTCTGGTATCACTTTTTGCACTGCCTGCCCCACTGAAAGAGCCTCCTTCTTGCCTGCTTCTATTTCCTCCCTCTCCACCCTTTGTGGATTCTCAGCTCCATTGGAGGGGAAGGACTGAAGTACGCTCCCTTCCCCAGGAAAGTGCTGGAGCAGACAGCAGATGCCACAAGATGTGTCAATGGGGGTCCTGCAGGTTACAGCTGAGTGAGGGGGGGTGCAGTGAAGTGGCATAGAGGACCTCAGCCAAAGGGGGGCTGCATCCATGTCAGGGTTTGGGATACTTTTTTGTTTGGCTCTCTGTGTTGGAATTTTTCCCCATTCAAGTTGCTGGGGGGTATAATGGGTGAGTGATTAGTTGCTTGGAAACCTTAATGGTGGATGATTAAGAAGGGACAAAGACTTGGCTCGGAGATGGGTG